>JAHWFP010049862.1:0-36466 GCA_023313725.1 Lithobius niger | reverse complement strand
TTTTTTCCTATGTGCTCCACTATTTTGCACATTTGTTACAATAATGTCTGCGATGTTGGATTCCCACCAATCCTTGTGCGGGAACAACTAATGCAGTTGCAAACCGTGCCGTATCCCAGCAATAAATTGCAACATATCAATGAACTAAATAATCACCCATGTACGATTGTTATTAAGACGGGAGGACGTCCTAGGCGCCGCCAGCACCAGCTTACCCACTACTAGTCAGTGCAGATCGCCTGCCGCGTAGTCTAATACCGCAGTTCCGTACTACACTGCCCTGCCGTTCAGCCAGTTAAATGGTTCGTCATTCACGCAAATAGGGCTTAGTTTTACTGTTTAAGAGCCAACATCATCTATTCAAACACTATAAAATGTTCATGTTTTGATCATACGTGGAAAAAAAGGCAAGAGGAAAACAACCAGAGTAAAAAGAAAACTGTATACTGACTTGTTTGTGTGTCGTTTTTGTTAAAGTCAGGTTAGATCAGTTCTCTTAGCTCGAATTTCACCACACGGGGAAAAGAGATCACCAATAAATGTTCTTTTCTTTAGCCTTTTTTCTGAATCCCCCATTCCACGGAATTATTTTCACATCTTAGTAAACAAGTGATGAAAACGTGTGGAGCAACAGAATTTAAAAGATAAGCTGACAATTTTATGACAAATGTCAAAAGTGCCAGTTATTTCAGTTTGCTCAAAACTGGGGCATTATTTTAAATTACAACAGAAAAATTAAATTCAAGGATGTTCTAGGACGAAGCTAACAATTTCAAGGGAGTCAAAGCTTTGGATTTTTCCTTAAATTCAAGTACTTTCAAGGAAAAGTACCTTGTGCAAACCCGGCAACCATTCATTCACTGAAATACATCCCACACTAGCCTTTAGGTGTCAATCCGAATATCCAGTCTTTTAGCTGTACATTAATTTTGAATTAACTTCCCTGAAAAAAGGAGACAAAAGTCCTTAATTGTATGATAGTAACGCACTTTATGCAGTTTCAGGTCATTTTCAAAGCTCAAAAAAGATTCGAGCAGGACACCATCTTTGATGGCTTCAAAAAATTCTAGGTACCTAATATAAAACTTGAAACTTTAAAGCTAGACTATAAACAGAGAATACAAATTTTACATATGATACGTTTTACCTTTGTAGCCTACTTATTTTTTCATTCGCAAAATTAATTTTTCTCATACTTGAAACTACATTTCCAAGTAAACGAGAGGCAATGAAAAATCACATTTCCAAAAACTGTGTGCAAAAGCATCCTCAAATTTGTTTTGTTTGCACATAAAAACATGAAAGTAGATTATTTTAATGATAAATACAGTAGAACCTCGATTATCCGAACTAATTGGGATCAAAGGGTGTTCGGATAATCGAAAATTCAGATAAACCAATTTACATGCAAAATGAAAGAGGAAAACCTTGTTGTTTTTGTCAGTTTTAGTGTTTGTGAACTATACTTGATTGTATGAGACTACTGAAAAGAAAACTCTGCATGAAATGACTCCAGGAACAACAAGGCAAAGTCAAATGCTTATTCCTTCGCTAAAAAAATGGCAAATTTCTGAATATTTTGTAAGAACGGGAGTTCGGATAATCAGGGTGTTTGGATAATCGGAGTTCGGATAATCGAGGTTCTACTGTAAGCTTTCATAATTGACAACTAGCCACCAAAAAGAAATTTCAGTAGCAGTTTTTGTTATCACCGACACAATTTTCAGGTGAACACATCTTCCGTCAATCAACGCTCTTGGTTCAGGATCACCAGGAGTGCGCAATCGATCACCATCAACCACGTACATGATGCGTATTTATATTGTAGCAGTTTGGTGGCAATCATCATCTAGACCTAGGCTTACATATTCTGTGCTGGACTTTTCGTAAACGTGACATTTAGTTAACGTAAGAGGCAACGAGTCTCTGTCATCAAAGTCAGCTGCAAATATTGTACCGAAATCCAGCTAAATTGCAATTGCATCACAACAAAACGCTCCACAAAATTGAGCATAGCATTTTCGTGGAAATTACAAAGTGTGTTTTAAACAGGAATCTAGTTCTATTTTTTCACCAAAGGGTAAATTACGCCTAATGTCACTCCTTAAGGATCGATCAGTCAGTAATCTACCTTTATATACATAGTGTAAAATAGTCTACAATGCAATACCTGATGCAGAGACTAGACCCGATGCCTTACCGGGAGCAGTCGATGACTGCTGACGACTCATGGTCAGCAAAACTCACTGGAAAAAAAAAAGAAAAGAGAAAATTAACATTTTTTGAACAAATACCATTCCATGAATTTGTCTATTTTGCATTTTCCCCTGCAAATACCTAGGCTTTTAATATACTAGGCCACCGTTTTGTATCAGAGCTACATTACAACTTAATATTTCTTTAAAGGGCAATTACATCCAATTTGACATGCATGTTTTACTTTTGGATATTGGAAATTAAGCCAACAGCGAAAATCACACACAAGAAATGTGTGATTTTTTTTTTTTTACTTTTGGATCACTTAAACAACTAAACAGTAAACATAAGAATTGGAGTAGGAATACGTTACGTACGCCCGATACAACAATTTCAGTATTGCATCATCGAAACACATAATGGGAGCCGCCATTGTTTCGCGTGGAACAACCGAAATTTTAAATGCCGACGGATGGCGCTACACTGTTTAGATTCGGGAGTGCCGACGGAAGCACAACGGAAGCCCACTGAGGTAGCTCTGTTGACTGCGAGTAGCTCAAGCGTCTGATAGCCTTAGCTGGGCAGTAATGTCGTGCTGTTCGCCTACCAGTTATTTAAAGAAGAAATGTAAGGGGGGGGGGGGGGGGTGGTGGTAACATTGAATTGTCTTCAAATCTATTCGAGCCAAATAACTTCATGCAAGAATAAATATTTTTTTTTGTACAGGTGGTTCCTTGCAGCAAACGCATTCGGCTTGCATCCAGATATATTTCCGACATTCTGACACGTGCACCAATTCGGGCAACCAATATCTATCGGTACTCAATTCTCAAATGAAGTTATTTGGCTTGATTCAAAGACAAATTCATGTTACGAATGAATTGTTTGGTTTACAGGGCCTTAAAGGGCAATTACATCCATTTTGACATGCATGTTTTACTTTTGGATCACTTACACAATAACTAAACACAAGAATTACGGTAAAAATAAGTTACGTACGTCCGATACAACAATTTAATTACTGCATCACCAACACACGATACGAAGACCACCATTGTTTTGCTGGAACGCGGAGAAATTAATGTCGACAGATGGTACTTATCAATTTCGACTCATAGCCGATTGAGATAGCTCTATTGGCTGTGAGTAGCTCAAGCGTCCGACGGCCTTAGCTAGCCACTACTGTCGGCCAGGTAAGGCCGTTCAACGCATGAGCTCTCACAGCCAACACAGCTATCTCAATCGGCTGCCAGTGGAAATTGATAAGTACCATCTATCGGCATTAATTTCTGCGCATTCCAGCAAACAATGGCAGTCTCAGTATCGTGTTTTGGTGATGCAGTAAGTAAATTGTATTGGATACAAGTAACGTATTCTAACCGCAATTCTTGTGTTTAGTTATTGTGTAAGTGATCAAGTAAAACATGCATGTGAAAATGGATGTAATTTCCCTTTAAGTTACTGTGGGTCAAAGTATTTTATCCGAATTTTGGTTCACCCGCAAAAAAAAATCACATTTCTGTCAAATTTTGATCGATTTTGACATTCCAATAGTCTACACCATTTTAAAGTTGAAAAATCACCTTAAATCGACGCTTATTTTCACAATCACAGTCACAGGACTGCTGACTATCGAAAATTTGCGGAAATTTGTTGTTTTTCCTGTGACTGTGATTGTGAAAATAAGCGTCGATTTAAGGTGATTTTTCAACTTTAAAATGAATTTTCACAGTAGAACATGTGACATTTTCAATCTACACCATTGTAACCGGCTCAAAACGAGCTTTTCAATGGTGCTCGTTTTAAGCTCTACCTCAAACCAGTAAGAAGTTAGGTGGAAAAACTAAAAAAAAAAGTGGTCAGTAGAAGGCACTCTACTGTATTGCCCTTCAACATTTCCAAGCCGCATTAGTACCTCTGATGAATTTACATGTGCCTGCACACGCCCCAAGGAATTACGAGAATTGCCGGAGCTCATCTCCGACCTCACTGCAAAATAGAAATCCCTCCTTCAGCCACCACTGACAGAAGGATAGATATTGGCCAATCCAACTTTTATCGTCACTCACGTAATGCAGCACGTAGGCCTAGTTGAATTGCTCCCAAGCATGTAGTGAAGAGACTAGTACTTATCCTTGGTGTCTGAAGAAGGAGATACGCTATTACAGGGTTTATACAGCACAGTAGTTTTGCTTTTCAAGTATTTTGCAGAATCCAGTATACTTTTAAGACAGTTTTCTGTTTTTGTTTTCTTCAACAAATGTTAATAATTATGACAAATTTGATTTAATTGCAGGAAAAAACCGTTAGTTAGCTTGAGTTGAAAATTCAAGTATTTTCCAGTATAAAAAATAAATTTTAAGTATATTCCAGTATTTTCTAGTGTAGAAATGTTTTAAAGTATTTTACAGCATCTGTACGAACCCCAACCTTCACCAATGTCGGTCGCCACTCGCCAATTGGCGAGGGAAATTCAGCAGTTGGCGACTTGGTTTTTAGGGCTATTTGCCAAAATGGCGACTGATTAACAAACCCTGATGCTTAAATTGTCATATCTCGGGAACCGTATTAGCTAGAAACAAGCGGTTTGCGGCGTTGCGTGCAGAATTACAAGGGCTCTCCAACCAAGTCTGCTACAATGTTGCTAGCCACTTTAGTTGATTGGAGGCTTAGATTAACGCAAACAATATTTCAGCATTAAGCAGTAGCACAACTGCTAAAATTGTTTATACATGGCGAGGAGGTAATGGACAGTGGCGAGTGCATTTTAATGTCTACCGGCCAAATTGCGAGTGCCACACTATTCACATGGAGGGAGCTATTTGCCGCGCAATCCTCCAAGTGAAACAGGAAATAATGATTAAGACAGGAAAGCCAAAGGCTCACAAACAATAACTAAATACAGATGCAAACCTATTTAAGTCGCCTTTTGGACTTGCATGTCAGACTGCCTGAGCGGGGAATGAACACTCTTCAGGATCAAAATACTAACAAAGGAATGTACCGCGTCCCATGTGATGACTGCAGTGCTGTCCATGTGGGTGAAACAAGAAAAGGAGTTCGAAATAGAGTCAAACAGGCTAACAGCACATTGCCGATACAAGGAATAAAGTACGAACAAACAGCATTGCAGTCCACCACATGGAGACACAACATAGGATAAATTGTGAAGGAACAAAAAAGCTTCTAATCTCCAACTCTAAAGCGATAGCCTATTCATCTGAGAAGCCTTGAATCGCTGGCCATTCAATTTCAACACCAAAATCCAGAGAAGGATGTGCTGATGAATAACAAGGGACCTCCAAACCCTGGAATTACCTATCTAATGCGTGGCAAACTCAATGTGTTGCTGAGAAGAAAATAGGAAACCAACCCAACAAATACCGGAGGCCACGCTCACTCTTCAAATTCCTAGCAGACGACGAACGGTGGTTGCACAAAGTTTTGAGTGAATGTGGACTGCCTGAAGAAGACGATCACCTGCAAATTTATACCTCCAGGGCTGCTGACCGTCGAAAATTTGCGAAGATATGAAGTGATATCTTGGCTTTATGAAAATAAGCGTGTTACAATGATTTCATCAACGTAGGATAAATTTTCATCGTAAGTGGTGTGACGTTTTCAAATACAGTAGCCTACACCATTTGAAAAGGTTTTTCACGAGTTTCTGAATGGTGCTATTCTCCGGGTTAATTATTATTTAGCAAAAACTAAAGAAAAAGGCCCTGAAAAAACAAATTGGTGTTAGAAACTTGTTCAATAACCAAATACAAAATTCCTCCCTCATTCCTCCCAACAACCTCGCCATTTGTCTCGTACTTTTTTTTTAGCACATGCGGTCAAGCGTACGCAAAATTTCAAATTCAGCACGAAATTCTTACTCGACAAAATTTCCTACAGATTTTTCAAATTTCCACAGTCTTTCACTGAGTAGGCAGGCCACACTTCAGTGAATTTCTAAGTTCCAACGAAATTTCCCGCAAACCTCGTTCGGGCATTCTGGTATGTTCTGCACCCCTAGTTCAGTACACAAAACACAACCCTGCAGGCTACTGTGAATTATTGTTTAAGCAAGAATTCTGAATGTTCTAGAAGATGTTGTTTTATCTTCATCTCGGTTGTCATCAGTTTCGTTTCCTATATTGGGTTGTTTGTAGTCTGAAGCGTACAGAGTTTAAATGATGCGCTCTCGTACAATGACCTATGTTAAGGCCCACTGGGAGGAGAGCTACTGCGTGTTTGCCATTTCTCGCTGAACAGCCACGAAAGCGTTGGATCAATGAAATGGAGATATGGGGGAAGACCGGGGCTCCATGGCAGATACAGGGCAGCGCAGAAGTGCACGCTGCAGAAATAGCATTGTCTGCAGAAAACATCCTCCTGCTACTTCATTAATATCAATTAGCTCTCACCCACAAAGGTCTCTAGACAGACTGTTTCGCCCTTGTTTGGGCTCGTCAGTAGAGAATACTTTGTGGATGAGAGCTAGGCTACGCTTGCTAGGGCAAATGACAAAGAGTCAAACGAACATGGTTTCAGCAAGCAAAATAGCAGAAACTTCTGCTTGTTTGGACTCCAATTCTTCTGAATGGCAGACAACCGGGCCTAGGACTATTTTTACCAATTGATGATTTAATATCAATTAGCTCTCACCCACAAAGATCTCTAGGCAGACTGTTTCGCTTTTGTTTGGGCTCGTCAGTAGAGAATACCTTGTGGATGAGAGTTAGGCTACGCTTGCCAGGGCAAATGACAAGAGCGAAACAAATACGGTTTCAGCAAGCGAAATAGCAGAATGGAGCCCCAAACAAGCAGAAGTTTCTGCTATTTTGCTTCCTGAAACTGTATTTGTTTCGCTCTTGTTATTTGCCCTAGCAAGCGTAACCCAGCTCTCATCCACAAGGTATTCTCTACTGACGAGCCCAAACAAGGGCGAAACAATGTCTAGAGATCTTGGTGGGTGTGAGCCAATTGATATTAATGATCAATTGTAAAAATAGCCCTAGGCCCGGGTGTGTATCATTCAGTAGAATGGAGCCCCAACAAGCAGACATTTCTGTTATTTTGCTTGCTGAAACTGTATTCGTTTCGCTCTTGTCACTTCATTAATGCTAATCCTGCAGAAAGAAAACTCTATTGTTGCAGAAAACTGGAAGAGTTTCTGCCATAGTGGGGGGTCCACCACCGCAGAAGCTCCGAGCAAGATGGCCGGCCTATCTAGATTCCGGCGCGTGAAGTTTAGAAAGGTATAAGATTTTGATTGCGGTTTCTGGTGTTATGTGGTTAGTTTAATTTAGGTTAGGTTAGGTAAATTTGGAAAAAACTGACCTTATTTGAGAGAAACAGAGACCTTAATTTACCCTTTACACCAACGGAGATAGTACAACCAACGTATACAGATCGGTGGTGGACGCGCTTGGAGCCTCTGTGGAAGTGGTTCCATAGTGGGTTGTAAATTCATGAGAACTGTCTGTGTCACAGTCTGTTTAATGAAGATTGATTACAGTGCTTCAAGATGGTAAATTTTTTTTAGGGGGGGGGGGGGGGGGGCGTAGTTTGAGCCCCCCTCCCAGGGAGTTTTATATAGATCAGTGTGTGCGAGCGCATGCGACATGCACTTCGGAGTATCCTGACAAGTGAGAATTGCGACTTTACGCAGCCTAGAACTGAGCATTTTATTTACTTTTTACGAACTGTTCTGAAAAGACATTATAGAGTACGAAAAAAAAATAGTGGGGTGCACAAGCAAACTGTACCACATCCTAAAACGACGCCAGTTGCGCAAGCTACAGGGGCTTGTCACAAAATAAGCGTCGCTACGCTTACTTTGTGACATGCCCCTGCGGCGCAAGCCTACGAGCTACGCGACCATTGCACAAGCTGGGTAACTCGGGACTAGGCTTCATGGGTTTTGAAGAAGTTATTAAAAGTGCGTACGGAATGCTTTGCGGGGGCAAAGGGCATTCAACGAACACCAAAGACACGCAGCATCTTTATAATCGAAAATCATTCCCTGCCACCAATCTTACCCAATGTCTGACATTGTCAACTTTCACTCAAACCTTACATTAGATTCATACAAATCTTACCTTTATTCCAAAGATAATTCGGGAAAGTTAGAGCAAGCTTGATTGCGATAATGCCTGAAAAGTCCTTTTCTTTTTACTTAAGTAAAGATGATGCCTCGCACCAAACAACAAAGTTTGTGCCTCTTTTAGGCCTACACCCTTTCTTTCACGTCCGATTCAAGCCAACAACCTTTAAAGTTCCCCATTATTATTCGGGTATTATTACCCCTAAGACATTAGGAATTCCCCCAAAAACCGCAGTGACGCGCGATTCTTTCGTAAATAGGACCAATACAATAACAAAATTGACGAAAATCATCTCGCAAAATTCGCACGAAAACCATCATGGCGTTTATTACGGAAGCGGAAACGAGTTGCTTTGTGGGACGGTTCTGAACAGCATTTCACTTTCGCTTTAAGAAACTAATTTAAAAACAGGGAAATTGTAGTAAACTTGATGGTAGGAATTTCCTCTGAATATGTAGCATTGCCGGAGACAACAGACCGTAAATCGTTAATTACAATAAGACGGAACACGCAACGAAGATTGTCATAGTAGGCGCAGGAGCTGCCTTAAAGAAATGTACTAAATTGAGGCTGCCATTTTAGAGAACACTAGCGCTGGTGTTGCAGAACATAATTACAGAGCAGTGACATAACGTAGTATTATTGTATATAACTCTATGGTGGGGGCCAGTAACTGGGTTAGCTGCAAGGTACACTGGAGGGGAAAAAGAAGGTCGTCTTACCGAAGCCAGGGCTATTAGACTGGATTTCTTAAGCCTATAACGCGCGATTTTTTTGTTGGAGAAAACAACGTTTTTTAAGCCTAAGAAATGCGCTCTCAAAGCACTGGCTTGAGTAGAAGTGCCGTTGTTTTTCCTTACGTTTTAATCTAGTTCCCCTTGCAGCTATGCCCTCCAGATGCTATGATGATGATGCTGATGATGATGATGCTGTCGGCTTCTTTTTTGTAAGAGTGCGGCCAAACCGCAATGCCCTCCCGTCAACTGCAAACCAACCAAAACAAACTCAACCCACTCCCCCTAATCCTTACCCCTCCTATTCAACCATCCCAAGAGCACACTCTTTCCCCCCATTCCTCTCTCCTCCTCCCTCCACCCAAGGAGCCATCTTACAGCCTCCTCCCCTCCCCCCCCCCCATTCATCTCGACCTCTGAGGTCCTCCAATCCCCGGCACTCAATCAACACATGCTCCAACGTCTCTTCCAGCTCCTCGCATATCCCACAAGTCGTATCCTCATCTTCCCCACTAGCCCTCCACATCAAATCCCTGGTATCCAGTGAGCCTGCCCTAGCCCTAAAGAACAGGACACTCCCCCAATCCCCCAGATACCATTTCTCCCACCCCATCCTCCTTTTCTCCTCACGATACCTCGTCGTCGTCAACTTTTTTCACATATCATGAGTTAATTTCTCCACCTCCGCATCTTTAATCCTTTCCACCAGCCCCTTCTATCCCCAGTTCCTCCCCTTCCCACCCAAACAAATTCCTCGTCAGCCTCCTCGTCGCCTCCACCTACTTAGTACTGCACCATCTCATCACATACTCATACACAGTACGCACTATGTCACCCTCCTCCATCTCCCTAACCCTACTATCAAACTTAATCTTCGCCACCACCTCCCTCGACTCAAAACCAGACCAGCCCATTTCTCCGGTCACCACCTCTCCAGCAGTAAACCGATTAGCTCCCAACGCCCACCTCCCCAACTCCCCTTGGAAGTGCTCCATCTGCCTCCAACACTCCCTACCATACACCAACACTCCTCCATCAAACATCACACCCGGGACAGCCAACCCCTTCCAGAGCACCCGAGCAATCTCATACCTATTATATCCCCAAAGAGCAACTTTCTTAATCATGCCCTTGACCCTTCCCGCTTTACACCTCACCTTCTCTTCCATCAACTCCAGGTAGTTCGGCTTCACACACAACCTCACTCCCAGATACTCGTACTCCTTCACTCTCCTCATCTGCACCTTTCCCCATCCTCAAGACCTCTTCACCTCCTCTTCTATCTGCCCACTGGTCTTCCCCCTACCAAAAATCATGTAACCAGATTTCTCACTGCTAAACTCCATCCTCCTATCCACTCCCCACTCCGCACAGACATTAAGCAGCTGCTCAAGCCCCTCATTCCCTTCTTCCAGTAACCCAATGTCATCCGCAAACGTCAACACTGCAGTACGGACTCCCTCCTCCCCCACCTTCCCCCAAGGGACAGGAATCAACATCTTCTCCAACCCTCTCACAAAAACCAGGAAAAGCAAAGGATACATCGGGCACCCCTGCCTTAACCCCCTCTTAGTGACAACGCAGTCAGACTGTACCCCTCCCCACGAAGCCACATACATTCCCCCCTCATAAATCCTCTCAAGAAGACTGATAAATCCCTCCTCCACTCCAAAAATCCGAAACTCCCTCCACAGCGTTCCCCATAACCCCATCATAAGCCCTGGCGGTATCCAGTAAAGCCACCCACAAGCTTCTCCTTTCCTTCCTTGCAACCTCAATCGCCTGTGTCACCACAAAACCATTGTCCTCAACTCTCATCCCCTTTCTAAACCCATTCTGTACATCTCCCAGCTCCCCTCTCCCCTCAAGATCCGTCCGCAACCTACTCGTAAGAATTCGCATAAACACCTTATAAACTGCACTCATAATGGCCACCGGCCTAAAGTTCTCAATCCTACCGCAATCCTTACCCTTCCCTTTATATACAAAGTGAATCCTCACCTTCTTCCAGCTCACCGGAACTACTCCCCCTTGCAGGATCACATTCATATCTCTAATCAGCCTTCTCCTACCCTTGACACCCAGACCTTTCACAAGCTTACCCACCATATTGTCTTCCCTCGCCGCTTTCCCCTCTCTCACATAGGTCATTACTATCTCGTAGACAATATGACGTCACTTGCCACTGCTCCATTCAATTGCTTGATCACGTGTTTCTTTTTTAGCAATTTTTTTTTGTTTTGCCGATAATTGTTAAACGCCAATCACTAACTCTCGCTTTGCTCACTTATTTCAATCTTAATTTTAATACAAAATATACTTGCAGTACTTGCAAGCACTGTGTGCTTTGGGAGCTGAAGCACCGGGCCACAGTGCGAAAAAGGACCTCAAGGGCGCCTCACGGTCAAGGAAAAAAAATAAGGTACTATTTTCAATAAAAAAAAAGATTTACTTTTACCGAATTGTTAAAATCGATGTATTATGTCCTTCCTCCACCTTCGTAACAGCCACACCTCCTCCCCCCCCCCCCCCGCCTCCCACTCCCACCCCACCATCTTCAGTTTGGCGGGACTTGGGGGTAAAATAAATCTTAAGCACCAGGCCTCTACGAGGCTTAATTCGGTACTGTGGACAGGGCTAAAAATTCTTTTATCGGGAACTCTTTTCTTGCCAGGACAGCATCCCCTGGTCGATGAAGAATGACGAGAAGATTCGAATTTGCGAGTTGAAACATGAATTTATCTCGAAAAACGATGTGCGACGTGGCTCCTTGTTGAGTTCAGCCTCGGCACTGTTGCGAGAACGGAAACGATGTTGGAGCTGGAGTGCTATGTCAGGGATCTACGGAGGCATCCTGACACTCCTAGGTATCCTGTCCAAATTTACCACGCACTAATATCGTCGTTCCCAAGCGGGGTGTCTTGCAACCCATACAAAGTGCATCCCCGCTGATGGGAGAAATGGGTCAAGACCTGCAAGAGCATATGTTAAGGTGATGCCAGAATTCTTAAATGGAATTTCTTCTTCAGAAAAAAGAATTTTTCCTAATGGTGGCAAAGGATAGAAAATAATACTCTACCATCAGCTGGTATGCCCAACATGGTGTTCCATCGAATTGTCTAGTAGCATTGTTATTCCACACCCGGAACTTGTCCATGGTTGCTTTGTTGCAATCTGTTCATGCGTACAAATTGATGTAGTGAGTCCACCTCTTCATGGTGCAGAATCGAGGTGGAAGGTTCTTAATACGACACTGTTGTAGGCACTTAACTATGCTTTCAGGCTATGAGTGGAACCAGTGCCGCAATTAAGGAGGGTACAAAAGGGTGCAGTTAAGGCACCCGGGCCCAGGAGGGTTCCAAATTTTAACATGAAATTTACTCTAAAATAAGTACAACCTTGAACTCAAGATTGTTTAAGTTTTTTTGGGCCCTACATTTTACTCTTGCACCCTCTGTGAAAAAAGACTAGCTACGGCACTGACTGGCAGCATGCACAGCTCGATACTGTTCAGGGCTTAGTGCTCGGCCCATTGCTGTTTCTGTTGTATTTCGAAGACTTTGGGCTGGCATTATACATGCACTCTATGTTAACTTGCTGACGACTCAAAAATGGGGGTGGGCTGACAACCCTGAATGCCAAAATTGAATTTCAACTTGATATCAACCGTTTACACGACTGGAGCAGTACTTGCGAACTCTTTATCACCCAACTAATCTGTTGTTCTTCTTTTTTGGGAACGGAAACCCATACTTAATTTAGGGGAGCTCTCCTTTTAACTCCACCGAGAATACAATTGATCTGGGTGTTACAATTGATCAAACTTGAAATTCACTCAACATATTACCAACATAATTTCGAAGACAAATTCACTGGCCGGATTAATAAACCGCACGTTCACATCTAGACAGGCTGATGTCTATTTTAGATTGTGCATATCACTTGTCAGGTCCACCCTAGAATACACTGTAGACTTTTGGTTAAAAAAAAAGGATCTCTCGCCATTTATATGGGTTCAATATTGTTTTTCTAAAAAAAGATTATGGTCTGCACAACACACCTTATGAACAACGATTGCAGCTTATGGGTGTACCTTTACTTTGGTGGGTATTAGTGTTAGGTCTCAGAAAATGTATTTATTACTTATTTAGACATGCAGAGCCATCTATTAACGTTCCCTTGTATCGTAGCCTAGTGTACCTTTGTAAAGCAATATAGTTTACCTCAACCTTACATTATCCGTCTTTTCAAGACTCTTCACTTTAATTTTGGCAGACCATTCCTGCAATCCAAATTTAAACGAGAACACTCATTGAAGCTGAACACACATACCATAAACACGAATGGACAAGTCCCCCTTTAATTCCCGCCTAATCCCCCAATGGAATAGTCTTTCACAGGCTGTGGTCTCTGCCCCCTCAATTAACACATTTAAAAATAAACCATCCATTTAAGTAACAAATTTGTGAATTAGCTGATCATTCTCAGCTTTTGTAACCTTTTTTCATTTGTTTTATCATGTTTCCTTTTTTGTCAATTCCTGTGAACTAATATTTACACTGCCCGAGTTGATCTTTAGCAGACTGACTTGGCTGAAAACAAGGCGCATGCACTAATGCAATTTCACTACGCATGGTCCCCGGTGACGTCATTTTTTTCAAATGCGTGCTAGTTATGTCTTTAAATATTGGTTTTTAGATATGATAAACTTAATACATACTTATACATACATTGCAAATTATAAATTGTATGAATTGAACAGGTTAAACTGTTTTGGATTATTGAATTTTTTTTATGTTATTCTATTTTTGGGCAATTATTATTTAATAGTGCCTGCTGTTATATGTTATTGATATGTCTATACTCTATTCACATTTTTTGTGTACAAGTATATTATTGTCATATTTATCTTGGTTATTTATTTATTCATGCACCGTGTATGATGTTTCTTCTCCCTAGGCATGATTATCGATGCATGGAAATTTTATGCATGGTTGCTTTCTTAGCTTGTTCAATTTGTTATATTCACTAGTGTTTCTTTGTTTCTTATGGCAACCGCCAGTTTTGTAATGCCTCACCGGGGTGATCTAACTGTAAAGATATAGTTTTGTCTATGCTATCCCATAGTGCATTACTAAATACAAATACATAATAATACAAAGCATAATTGTTGAGTAGGTCCAATGTTCAGATTCAAAAGTCTACAGTGAATTTATTTACTTCAGGGAAACCAGTGTCAGGGACAGTGTCTTTTGAAATCAGTACCAGAAATTGCAGCTTTATAATCTGCTGAAAGCCTGTTCCATCTGTCAATGTGCACGTAAGCAAATAAGTTCACGCCTGCATATGGTTTAAATCCTTTTTGCAGTTCTTTACAAAAACATCCCTTTTCTTAGTAATGATTTAGTATGTGTTATTGGGCCACACCACGCATGCACCTACAATTTTGGCTATATTTTAAAATTTTCTTAATATGGGAAAGCTTGAAGACCTGGACAGAATCTGGTGAACCTTCTCTGAACTCGCTCAATAATGTGAACGCCCAGTTTAAGGTAAAGTTACCACACACTTGCAAAGCATTCCATTACAGAATTGCAGCAACACAATTTCGCTATTAGCTGCATGTCTCCAAAGCCATACAAGTACACTGTATTCTGACCAAAACTCTACTGCTGTGAACTGAGTATGACTTTCAGTGCAGTTGTACCAACCCCCACCCCCTTCCTACTATGATAGAGTTGTATTTCATTAAATCCGAATACAGTTCTCTATACATTTAACAGGATACAAATATTAATATCTACTTACAACTGCGCTATTCCGAAATGTCAAGTGAACAATGTTGTGAAAGGAGCGAAATGAGACTGTGCTGCCTTTTCCACACTCTGCTGGTTTATTACGCTAGCACAATTAACCCAAGTCAATTAGCACTTCGTAACAATTCACATGTTTATCTATATTCTGGGCATTTGACGCCTGACAAAGCTACACGATATGCCAATATCTTCAGCTATTAAACGACTGGTAATTGGGGGAATTCATTATTCAAATAATTACGCAATAAATAATGGATAGGTATAAATAATGGGATCCAAACCATCCCTAAAGCCTCAAATACCTCACCAGTGACTTTAAGCTCTATTAAGCCAAAAGGAATAATCTGTCAATTCGTTTATTGTTGGAACGGATAACAAACATCCATACGATCATACGGTATTTCCATTACTCGTAGTATCATTCAAATAAAGAACAAGTACTTAACTTATATGTCAATATTCGGATAGCTGGGCCACCTCTGACTCTACCCTGGCCCGGGTTTGTCAGCCACTATTTGCTCTAAGTCTGTTCACACATCAGTCAGATCAGTGGAATGGTAACATTGGGCTCTTGGAAATCATCTCTCAAGTGCCATTTCTGAGGGGTTTTATACTCTGCTCAACCCATTGTCAGTATTCATACGTAAGTAGGGAAACGTACACTTCCACTGACATTTGGGCAAGGGTTGTATATATTATTCTTGAAGGTGACACTGATTCCAACTACTGGACTACTGAACTACTGCTACTCCTACTGGACCAATGTCTTGAAGGTTACATTGCTCCTAACTACTGCTACTGGTGAAAGGGTTGTGTGAAGAGGGAGTAGGTGAACCTCGATTGTGGGTTATGCTTCTGATGTCATAGGCGAGCTGGTGAACGTGACTGAGTTAATGAAGGAGAAATGGTTAATTACTTCAGGCCTGTAACTGTACGAAGCCATGGACTCCTCCAAGTGAAAGTAGTTTTCCACTCTCTCCTGGCCAAATCAAAGTAGCCTAGCTAGCCTTATATTGAATAAATAATATACTAGCTATGCGAATATTGTCTCTCTATGCAGTTTTCAAGTAAAGACCTTTCTGGTCTTGCGTGCCTAATTGTGTGTTGGGTAATTAATAAAATAATACCCCATTACAATCAATGTATGGTATACACAAGTAATAATAATATGTGTGGCCTAGAAGGGTTAACTTGTATAATGCATATACTGAGCTAATAATTATAAGACAATAGCTTAATCCTTTCCTAGCCTTTATACAGGAAGCAAATCAACACAAACAAGTGTAGTTATGAACTAATATATGTAAGATATTAACGGAGGGTTAACATAGGGTTAACGTAGGACCATGAAGGGTTAATTATGCAAGCATCCATAACGTACATTAATTTGCATATTAATGAGCTAATAATCGACATAACAATCCCCATAATATTCCAAATAACAAGACATGTTCACGTTCTTTCAAAACATTTCCATTAAGCACATAATGGAAATAGGAGTACCCTTGGCAAATCCTTGTCTAAAAACTTGCCATGTCTTCGATTGAATGATGTTCAGTTTACCTGCTTCTACAAAAATTTGTGACCTTTTTAACTTCAAATCTGGTAGCATAGGCTAAGCATGAGTAAACTAGATTTTGGTTGAGTGAGGTTAAATTTTTGCGCCAGATCTTTAAATATATCAATAAGTTAACATTAAACTGCCGCAAACAAAAGCGTCCTTAATTTCGCTTTTGCTGCAAAGTAGCGTTTTAAAGTTCAGCTGTGCGTGAATTGACTACAAGTGTGTGGTGCACGTTTATAGTTAACTTGTCAAGTTTAATTGTACTGAGGTCCTCCTGCAGCCACAGGAACAACTGACTTTATGTTATTCTTGATGCCAGTGATTTTGCACAGGGAGCTAAATGCACCAAGGTTGCTCCCTGAGGAACTCCACTACCAACTGCAGCCCACTTGGAAGCAAATCTCTTGAGCACCATCTGGTGCCATCTTCCTGTTAACCAATTTCTCAGCCACATCAGGATAGAGAGTATGATGTCCACTCGCTCCACCTTAATAATGAGTCATGAGGTACCATAGTAAAGGCCTTACCCATGTTCAGCAGCATGATTCAACCTAGCCTTGTCATCGGCTGGAAATATTCAATCATTAACAGAACTCGGCAAATGAATAAATTGGTCTGTTGTTCAAGAAGCCATTGTTCATCCTCCCAGGGATACCTAAAGCTGGTAGAATCTCAACCAGATTTTTTTATGAGTTTCTCCAGGAATGAATATCAGACTAACTGCCCCGTATCTACTTGCCTTGCTAGTGGCACATTTGAACTGGGGGATGTTTGTGCAAGTCCAGTCCTATGGAATGAACCAGTGCCAACGGAATGATTAATAATTTAAAGCTAACGGAGGTCCCAGAGAGTTGGAAGCCTTCAAAGGATGGGCCCTGGCAAATCGTTTTAATCTTTTTGTATGGTTCTTTCAATCCCATGACTGTCAGGGGCATCATGCCACTGGAACAAGGGGGGGGGGGCGTGTGCCTCCCCAGCCTCATCCCAATTTCCCATAAATAAACACGATTTTGGCTTGTGTACGGCTGGCTGGCCGCCTGCTCTTCCTTTTATAAAGTGTCAATTTGGGTCTTCCAGCTGTTTCAAACTCATTAAAATTGCTGAAAATCCATGAGTTTCCCACCCCGGTTCCTGCTACGGGAGCTTGCAGCGCTCCCCCCGATCCCTTAGATAGAAAAGGTTGTATCCCCTCTAATTTTGTTGGTGCACGACGCCCCTGATACCAGTATTACAGCGATGAACAAATTCTTTCGAAAAAATTGTATATGCTTGCAGAGCCCACAAAGGCCGTTACTTTGGTGCATAATTTCTAGACTAACTTTAAACTGTGACCACGGAAGATTGTGTTAACAGTTGATTGTAAAACACTTTACTTTCTACATGGCACAACCCCTGGAGACTCATATTACACTTTATAAGCTTACACTGGTACCACACTTGCTCATTGTCCTTCTCTTTATAACTAGAGAAAAACAATTTAATGTAACGCATGACATCCAAGGTAGCTGCACATTCCTTAAGTAGCATGTTAGGGATATTGTCGTGCCCATCCTTTCAGAATAATACAGGCCAGGTCGCTGACAACTGTTATTATGTTGTCAGACCCTGAACTTTCACGTTGTTGCCTCCTACGTGGAGCACAGGGTGAGACTTGGTGTAGAAGCCGGCTGTAACAACCGGTCCTTGCAGCAGTGACCCTTTTTCATTTTAATGTTTCTAATTTCGTTAAAGGTATAAGGTAGCTAAAATCATAATAGGCTTAAAAGAGCGAAGTTGTTCGTTTCTTCAGTATTTCAGGAGTCTTTTACCAGACTGCTCTGAGCACGATATTTGCTAAAACTATCTACATTTTAATCTTTATAGTGAAACTTTCAAAGTTTGTCCTTTCCCCCCCCCTATTTTTGTAAGAATGTGAGTAGAGAGGTCCCATCTTTTGTATTTCTTCTCTGTGCACAATGGCATAAAACTGATGGCCATTTAGTGGATGACACTACAAAATGCTTTCAGTCTGTATACTGTGACTGTCTTCTTTGAGAAAATGTTTCCTATGCTCAGTTGGGCTACTCTTATGCTTTGTAGCACGCTTTTAATGCAGTTGCCTTGATTTTCATTTTACTCTTTCGTGATCTGATGGTCTGAATTGAGAAAGAGAACTCGGGAAACCGCAACTCTCATACTCCGAAATAATCCTTATGTAGGGTTGTTGACCTTTGGCCAAGAAAATACTACTCGCAAGAAAGTCCACAATCTAGAAAGCATTCATTGCCAGTACTACGTCAAGAAAATGTTCTTCAATAGGTGTAGCACCAATAACTAATGGATACCAGTGGATTTTGGGCAGATTAAAGCCTCCTGCCTATATGTAATCTTCTACAAGTGATCTGGCAACTGATGGAGCATGACTGAGATCCATTCATCCAGTGCCAGATCACTTGTCTTTTTATTATAACCAATACGGTATTGGCATGTAACAGCTCTTATATTTTTGTGTAGTAAGTCTCTTCTGTGGCTAACTAAATCCAAGTGATCATGTCGATGTTCTCCCTAGCCTGACGACAATGAATCTGAAAGAGCGTATCCAGGTCCTGGATGGGTACACCACATTCCAAGTTTGCCTCATCCATTCACTAGCAGTAATCAGCTAACAGAAGGCTTTGTAAGAGTATTAGATCATCTTAGCAGCTCATCGTCCTGCTGAAACACGCTTGGCAGTTATGTGGCTCTCTCAATGGACCTTGTCCTGTTGCATCAGTTTAGTCACATCACCCACGAGTGCTATGTTCTGTGTATCGAGATGGGATGGAAGCGATTGTATGTATGGTCTTGAGTTGCTGGAATAAACATTTTAGTGAAACAGTGAAGTCACAGATGGATCACTTATTGAAAAGAAGCAGAATGAGCCCAGCAACACAGTATGTGTGAAATGTGCAAACCATACCCCAGCTAACCTCTGCAGTTGAAGCAGATGCATATATTACAATGATCGTGCAAATTGTCAGATAAAGATGCAGTCTTGTTGTAGCAGTTCCTTTCTTAACAACTGCATCGTGGCAACCCTTCCTGTAATACCACGGTAAATGAGGATACGTCAAATTTCACTGCCAACAACTACTCCACCTGCGCATGCATGAGATTTCAGAAATTTAATGCCCAACACTAGGCGACGAACAGCGGGAACCACAGTTCCCAACTGGCGGTATAAGTATAACACTAAAATTTCACAGGCGCCAGTCACCCAAATATTTATTCACACGGAAGGGTCATTCGCGCAGGCGTGGCAACACTAGATTAAGTATTACCGTGAACAGCCTACGAAGCATTGAAGGGACAAACGGTAGAGATTATTTCATTCAATCACTCGTTGCATTCCCAAGGTCTATCACGTTAGTCCCTCCATCTCGTTTTTATTCCTGATACAAATACAACTCGAACAATTAATACAACCCAACCCCAGTGCCTGGCTTCTGCAGCTCTAGCTCACAGTCTTAAAGGAATGTCTGCCCAAAAGCCTTCCTTGGTGGAGCCCAAATTCTCCTTCTTGAAATGCTTGTTATCAATAACCTTAACATCCAGCACTTTTCATTTTATTTTGCAGCTTGTCTCATGCTACAAAATAAAATGAAAAGTGCTGGATGTTAAGGTTATTGATAACAAGCATTTCAAGAAGGAGAATTTGGGCTCCACCAAGGAAGGCTTTTGGGCAGACATTCCTTTAAGACTGTGAGATAGAACTGCAAAACCCTGGCACTGGGGTTGGGTTGTATTTGTTCGAGTTGTATTTGTATCTGGAATAAAAACGAGATGGAGTGGAATAAAAACATGACAAACCTTGGGAATGCAACGAGTGATTGAGTAAAATAATCTCTACTTAAACTATGCTCGAGTTGTATTTGTAACAGGAATAAAAACGTGATGGTGGGACTGGGACTTACGTGTTCAAACCTTGGGAATGCAACGAGTGATTTAGTAAAATAGTCTCTACTTGAACTATGCTCGAGTTGTATTTATAACAGGAACAAAAACGAGATGGAGGGACTAACACGACAAAGCTTGGGAATGCAATGAGTGACTGAATAAAATAATCTCTACTTAAACTATGCTCGAGTTATATTTGTAACCTTTGGTAACAGGAATAAAAACGAGATGGAGGGACTAAGTGGCAAAAATCGTCTGATAATATCATATGTAGCCAACTTTTGTCAGTGGTATTGCCATTTTAACTAACCTCCCCTTGACTTTACAATATATCTCGGTCACTATTAAGATTAGTTTACTATAAGGTTTAACTCGATAAGTGCTGATAATGAGGACCATTCAAGCCAGAGTCGTCCTGGAAAGTGAATGTCGCTATTTTAAGGGGAAAGGTAAACTGAGTAGCATGGAGATTTTTACAGAAATTGCAACCACGGATAACTTAATGGATAAAAATGTACAGACATTATTCGTCTTTCTTCGCTCGCATAAGATCACACATAAAAAATACAAGCACTTTCAAAATTTTTTCGAAGCCAATATGGTTTTTCAGGACTTTTCCAAGGTTTTTTAAGGACAATAATTAATCAACAAACTTGGCAAATACTAAATGACAAATACTAAACTTGGCAAACCTAAATACTTGACAACATCTCCCAAATACTAAATTGTTCATGTTTTAATCATGCACGTGATATGGGGGAAAAAAAACCAGCGGATAAATGACAGACGGAAAAAAAAAGACGAAAGAAATAAAGCTGTGGGAAAAAAACTGTAAGATAAGTAAGGAGTTTCACCTAGAAACTATTTTTTTTCTTTCAGCTTTTTTTTTTATCGGTTTAATTTTTTCTCTAAGATTCGTTTTAAACTCCTAAAAAAATAAAAGCTCAACAACATTTTACGGCAAACACTTTAGAGTAATTTAAAACTGTCTATACCTTGTTGCTAAGCGTGACAAAAAATTAGGTTCAAAGACTTTCAAGGACGTAGCTATCACTACTTCAAGGAATTCAAGGCCTTAATTTTTTATTCACAAATTCAAGCACTTTCAAGGACTTCTAAAATTCTCTAGCTCTTCTAAGCATGCTGAAACAATTGCTGGTAAAGCTACGGCCATTTCTTACATGTTTTTCCGTACAGTCTTCTAGGGATTCCATTGTTCTAGTTTGCTTGTTTGTTTAAAGTCCTTAATCAGACCCATATTGGTAGTATAGGAAAAATAGACCCAAAATAGGGGTTAAAAATTCATTAATTCGGCCAGGGTTCAAACTTGCAGGGTAACTTCATTTTGGTATCAGATCAAAGATTCGAAAGCGTCCCTAGTGATTCTGGGCGTGGAACAATGTTTTTCAGAAAATTGTATCATTTTTAAGGGTGCAAATCGAGAAAAATTTTGGTAAAATTCAAAATTCTTCAAACAATTTCTGTGAGGTATTGATACATCTCAGCACTCGAACTCTGTGTAATATCATAAACTACCTAGTTGACGAAATGAAGCGCAAGTGGTATAAGATCTACTTTTACCATTAAAACTTGAATATTTTACTTTAAAATAAGGAAAGTGGTACCTTACCTACTAAATACAAAATTCAATCATACATCTAAATTTCCTTCAATAAATTTTCTATAAAACTGTTATGTATGCTATACACATAACAGCGCATATGTGAATTATAATGCCTGACTTTAAATAGCTGCAATGTTAGTTCTAATTAAGGTTTACTGACATCATTGGACTTAAATGAAGGATGATGAAATATGTTTTCTTACACGGGTAATTAAAACGATTTATATTAATTAGAAGCTAAGGTACGGAAGTTTTTCTACATTGCCATTTTACGACAAGTTCAATCTTTAAACTGTTGCAAATGGCTGTTATAATTAAAATGAATGGATATGACCAGGCTTATATGAAAGATGAAGATGCACCTTTTCCAACAAGGGTAATTGTAATAATTATTTATATTAATTCGGAGCTAAGCTACAGCAGTTTATCTAGGTTGCAGCACTGTAATTTGTGCGTCTATTTACTACAAGTTCTATCTTTAAACAGCTGCAGTGCCCATACTAATTAAGATAGGTAGATGTAATTATGCATAGATGGAAGATAAAGATGTATATTTTCTAACAAGAGTAAGTATAATAACTTATATTAATTAGAAGCTAAGCTACGACAGTTTTCTACACTGTAGAGCTGTGCTTTCTGCGTCATTTTATGACAAGTTCCATCTTTAAACTGTGCAGTAGTCGTTATAATTAAGATAAATAAATGTGATTAGGCTTAGATGAACGATGAAGGTGTATATTTTCCAACAAAGGTAATTAAAACGATTAAAGCTAAGCTACGGCAGTTTATCTACGTGGTAGCACTGTGTTGTTTTTGTGTTGTTTCACGACAAGTTCCATCTTTTAACTGTTGTGGTAACTGTTCTAAGTAAGATAAATGAGTGTGATTAAGCTTATATTAAAGATCAAGATATATCTTCCAACAAGGGTAATTAAAACGATTTATTTTAATTAAGAGCTAAGCTACGGCAGATAATCTACGTTGTAGCGCTATGATTATTGCATCGTTTTAGGACAAGTTCCATCTTTAAACTACAGCAGTAGCTATCCTAATTAAAATAAATCGTTTTAATTACCCCTGTTGGAAATTATATATCTTCATCTTTCATCTGAGTCTAATGACATCCATTTACCAGCATTATAACGGAAACTGCAGTAGTTTTAAACTTGAGGTAAAATAACACGAAAATCACAACACTGATGTACATAAGCAGCCGTAGGTTAGTTCCTAATTAATATTAATCATTATAATTACCGTGATGTAAATATACATATTAATCTTTCATCTAAGCCTAATTGCATCCATCTATCAGCATTAGAACGAGTACTGCAGAAATTTAAAGATGGACCTTGCTGTAATCACAAAAATCACAGCACTACAATGTAGATAAACTGCCGTAGCTTAGCTCCTAATTAAAATATTTTTTTAATTACCCTTGTTGGAACTATACGTCTTCATCTTTCATCCAGGTTATTTTGTGGCTTTTTTCTTTCAGTATATATGACTGAATTTTGTATTTAGTAGGTAAGGTTCCACTTTCCCTATTTTTTCAAGTTTTAACGGTAAAACTTGCGCCTCATTTAATCGACTCGGTAGTATAGGATGTCAAACGGTGTTCGAGTGCTGAGTTCTAACAATACCTTATACAAATCTTTTGAACAATTTTGATTTTCACCAAAATTTTTCTCGATTTACACCCTGAAAAACGATACAATGCGTAGAAAAACACTGCTCCACCCCCAGAATCACTATAGGGACTCTTTTGATTCTCTAATCTGGTGGCAAAATGAAATTGTCCTGGAAGTTTCAACCCTGGCCGAATTAATGCATTTTTCAAACCCTATTTTTCCTGTACTATGGAGTATGGATCGCCTTTTGGGGTGTACTTTCAAAAAAGATGACATTGTTATTGAAAATGTTCAACATAGGTTCACACAAAAAATTAAACTCATATATAACATAGGCTATGGTTAAGCTTAAGAAGGCTTTTTCTAACGTCATTAAAGTGGCGACGACATCATGGTTGCTAATCTATACGTATAAGATTATTAGGGGGTTGCTACCCAACGATGCGAATTAATTATTTGTACGGCATTCAGCCCCTTTTATCACTTGGGGGACATATGTTAAAACTTCAAATCAGTAGCCGACACTACGATGCATAAAGGCGTTCTTTCGCCATTGTGTTTCATATTGGAATAGTTTGCCTCAGAATGTGGTGATGTCTCCTTCTGTTGACATTTTCAAAAAAAAACTGGTTAAGTTTGTTATTGTTGAACTGAAATATGGATATGTGGAATAACATTTTTTCAACAGTCGTTCTGTTACTTTTTTCAGTAAAAGTAAAGGGGAAAGTGGAGAGGGGAAAAGGTGCTAGGGGATATGATCAAGCGTCACACGTATAAGAGTATTGAATAATTATTGTTCGCACACGTTTGATCCTTGGTTTTAGTTTACTGGCGTTTGTTGGTCGTCTTGTTTGTATAGATTATTACTGTCTTTTTGTTGTTGCAGTTGATTGATTTGTCAATAGAATAAGTTCGTCACAATCTTTGTATAATGACGACAAATGCTAGTCCAGTCTACTGACGTTTGGTGATTGGCATTGTTTTAACATTTTGTATTATTATTAGTAGCTGCAAGGTTTGACCTCGGTCTCCCACGTTAAATCCGGCATTTCGATGCTTAATTTCTCTGTTGTCCTTTAATAATTTCCACTCATGTTTAGTATATAAGCTTGATTGGAATTGGTGTACACGTACCAACTTTTGTTAACTTTCTACTTGTCACTTCGGAGATTTGGACTTGAGCTGGAATCGTGAGTTTCATGTGGTGGTATTGATGGTGGACTTACGGTTTCTGCAGGTCTACCGCGCCCCAAAACTCGTGACCAATCAACCACGAGACTTGAGAGGAAGAGAGCCACGGTCGACATGGAAGGAGTCACTGCCTTTCAGATATAATGGCTACACTTTTAGCAGGAGGATGTGTTAGCGTGACGTCACTACCGTGCATTAATACTTAATCAACAAACAAGGATTGTATGCGGTAACGGTTCCTCTACCAAAAATTTAAGACGAGTCTTTTTTTTTCATTCATTTTACAGTTCATTTTAAATTTTAGCATATTCCTGTACTGTTTCTATTGACGCTTCCACGAAATTCAGAACTGTTTGTGAACTAACGATAAACTTCCCTGCCATGCACAGCACTAAGGTGTAAACGAAGGAGAGGCACCCAAACAGTAGGCCACAAACAATAGGCAGTAAGCGTTATCAGTGATAAGCGCTGCAAGGCTATCGCGTTGCCAAGCTACCAGTTTACTTATATTGGGCTCGTCCTCTTTAGCCGAATGTATAGCGGGGAAGCCAACCAGCTTGTGATCGATATGTCGACACTGCAAAGCGCATTTTACTACAGCGTTGTTTTGCAACTAGCCTGCATGTACGACAGTGATAATTAGCAGAAAATAAAGGAATTTTCATATATCCCTCCTATTAAGTGCTATAAGTGATTTTCTTAGAACTATCGTGACTTAAAACTTTAAATTATTTCAAGTGAAACCATTTAAAAAAAACTGTGATCTTTTTAAAGTTGAAATCCTCACCTTAAAAACTAATCGTCTTAGTGTGCTTAGCAGCACAGCTCTACAGGCAATTCAGGGTTTGTGAGAATCCTCGCACATCTGGAAATATCGTGGAAAGTAATGATGAAATTCCATATCTGGAAAAATGATATTATGTATCGAGTGTGTTGCCTTACATTCTTCTTCCTCTGTTTGGACATGAAAAGTTAGGAAATGTGGGCTCTGGCTTTACGTGAATTGTATTTACGTGAATAATGGATGGATACAGCAGTAAGGTTTCACATGGACTGAACAGTACACTACAGTATCTGAAACCTTACAGGAAAGTTTATTTGTGTACCTTTGCTGTTTTGAATTCGGATCAGTTAAACCTTATCTTAAACATCAAACGAGTAATTTTGGTTTTCTAATTCGTGCTACTTTGGCGTACCATGAAGTTTAGAATAGCTTGTTTTAATGTTTTGTATCTTTGTAAATGACGGTTGGAAACAAAACCTTTAATCTTTGATCTAGGTCTTGCAGCTGGCGTTTGCTGCTTGTCATTGTTGCGTAATAGCAATGTTTAAAACAATGTAAAACAATCAATCTGGTCGCTTACAGCTCCCTGTATTTCTGTGTAGGCGATATGTCTGCAGCAGGTTGTATAGACTTATTTGGGGTGGGCGTATAGCTTTGGGCTATGGCTCCAATAAAGAATTAACTCCCTGATCCCTGAACCACTTGACCAATTAGAAAAGATATCACGGAAAGGGCACATCTACAGAGCAATACCTGTAAAATGAGCTAAGAACTAGCTTTATAGGACTGACAAGTAGTTTAATCTGTACAGAGCGTAGTAGAAACGTGTCGCGCCAACAACAAGAACAAGCCAAAACCGAATTTCAAGACTGGTTTCAGCTCAGGTCCAGATCTCCAATTTGCTTCGGCGGATTTTAATGAATTTTGGTATGATTGTTGACCAAGTCCAACAAAGCTTACATAGCAAATTTAATCGAAAAATATTCACAGACGGCGTAGATATTAAGCGTCAAAATTTCGACTTTAACATAGCATGTTGAATTCAAACCTTACAGTAAAGGCTACAACCTTTAAAGGGCAATTACATCCATTTTGACATGCATGCTTTACGTTTGGATCACTTACACATTAACTAAACACAAGAACTGCGGTAAGAATACGTTACGTACGTCAGATACAACAATTTAATTATTGCATCACCAAAACACGACACGGAGACCGCCATTGTTTTTCTGGAACGCGCAGAAATTAATGCCGACAGATGTCACTTTTCGATTTCGATTCGCAGCCGATTGCGATAGCTCTATTGGCTGTGAGAGCTCAAGCGACCGACGGCCTTAGCTAGCCGACAGTTGTAGTAAAGGCCGTCAGACGCTCGAGCTCTCTCAGCCAATAGAGCTATATCAATCGCCTGCGAGTCGAAATCGAAGAGTGACATCAGCCGGCATTAATTTCTGCGCGTTCCAGAAAAACAATGGCGGTCTCCATGTCGTGTGTTGGTGATGCAATAATTAAATTGTTGTATCGGATGTACGCAACGTATTCTTACCGCAGTTGTTGTGTTTAGTTATTGCGTAAATGATCCAAAAGTAAAGCATGCATGTAAAAATGGATGTATTTGCCCTTTAATAATACTGCACCTTTAGCCAGCCAACAAGGCCAATTCCACGACCAGACATACTTTGCACGGTATGATTGGTAAGGCAATGATACACGACGTCCACCGAAATTGTAGTCAAAATAATTGTTATCAATTTTTGTCTTGTTAACATTTCTTTTTATTATTGCACCGAGCCCTAGAAAATTATGATGCAAGATATTTCGTGGTGGTTTTGGCATTAAAGGAATTAAGAAAAGATCAAGCCATGCGCAAAGTTTTCTGGCTAATGGTTAACCGTGACAGCCTTTCCTTGGTTGAATGATGTCATCAATTTCTAAGGCAGACCCTTTTTGTAAACTTGGAGGTTTTTCCACTACAGTTTTGGGTTTGGTGGACTTAAAGTGGACTTAGATCGCACTAAAAGTCACACTTACTTTCATCTACACTTTCAGTGGGAGAAAGTTTATATATAATAGAACCTATACAATTTTGTTATCCTGATTAATAATGGAGGTGGTACACTCTAAAAATTCAACATTACTGCATTTGACGATAAAAAGGGATTCCTTGGCGCATATAAAGATACATGTACATAGTGATATATAAGTTATATATCACTGAATACGTATATCGTTATATACCTATACACTGATATAAGAAAGGGGGGGGAGAACAAAATCTGCCAAACTCGTCATTTAAAACGATTATAATGTGTAATTCATGTAGCCATAAAATAATGGACATGCTATGTAACAATTCCTGAGCCCTGATGTGGTAGTTCTACTTACGGTAAACTAATATACACAGGATAAGATAAAAGGTGGAAATACACTTTTCCCAGCAAGGGTAACCACTACAGGGGTAACACTGTAGGGTAACACTACCTACAAGGTAGCACTATGCTTGCAGTAAGGTATGCATTTCCATAAGGAGTTCGATGATTTAAAAAAAAAAACACATCACTCATTGGAATCAAAGACCACTTGTCTACGATCCACATACCGTAAACAATAAAATCGATAAGGGGAGCCAAAATACAATAAATCCATAATTTTGGCTAACAAAAATGATTACAAACAGATTACGGAATGTAACTCCATATTAGCTACTTTATTTCGCATCAACATACAACAAATCTCTGATAACTCCTTTTCAATGCGAAGAATTTTAAATTACATGATTATGGTAGTCAATAGACCCATTTGGACGTAGGCAGCCGTCATGTTATTCGAGCATTTTCTGTGTTGAGGGGCTGTGGGTGGTCGAAAGTCATGAAGGTAAGAGCTGAATTGTTTTATTTTCCATAAACATCAAGCCATACGCTTATTTTAGTTAAACTCGAGAAATGAATTTATCGCATGTTTGAACTGCCACTCAAACAATAAAAAACTGCGGAACAACATGGCTGCCATCCATTTCCGAATCATTTATTCCACAATTCACTAGACAAAATAAAAAGCACGTTCCAATTTTTTTTTAAAACTTATTCTGGCAAAAACACTCAAAAGTATTTTCACCATTTTAATACCATGAGCAGGCAGGGGGTAAAAAAAAAAAGGGGGAGGGGAAAGTGTGTTTTCTCCAAAGTAACTGCGAGTATTAATGAAAATAAAACTTCTACAAATATTACTTTTGTAATTACTTTCGGAACTTTAGAAAGATTTAAAAAAAATTACTTGAAAAGCAGCCACCTGGTTTTTTGAATGGCTTTATCTCCAGACGAAGTCCAGAAAAGTTCCCAAAGTAGCCTAAAATATGTCAACTTAGGGGTTGTCTTGCACCTTGCTAGGTAGATAAAAGCAACTCCATTCCCCCAAGCTGAGGAGAAGAGGCACAACTTTAGGAAGCCCTCTTCAGCCTGCATTACTGATTATGAGTACTTATTTCATACTTACTAAAAGGCTAAGTAATGAACAATGGATGCACACATGCAAAATTAGGTTACCATTCAGTTAAGCTCATAAGTATGCAGGTTAAATCATAAAACAATTGTTCAATAAAATAAAGCGACTGAAACAGGCATATATGTGTATTAATATGTGTACAATACCATATTCGACTCATAATTTCTATCACAAATCAATCCTCTAAATTTGTCACTAAAATTCAGTTCAATCTAGTAGAAATCTACACCCACCCTTTCACAATGTAACACATGCTAGAGAACCAACTACTAACAGAGAACTGCGGCGTGTTTGGACGACTGTTCACTTTCATTTTTGAGACAGTTGGCATAAAAATAAACTAACAATAGCTGTCATTCTTATGGTATCTACCTAATGTATGTATGTATGAATCTATCCATCATTCTAACATCCTTGAGAGATAATATGTACATTCTTTGGTTTACTAGCTAGATGCAAGTAGAAGTATGGAAAGGTCACCCACACAAGAAAGAAATAACAGTCTACTGTTCGGTAAAACAAAGAAAATTAATCGCTAATTTTGGCATTTGGTAGCAGCAGCAGCTTAGAGCCTAGACAACAGAAGGACATGGGAATATCCATTCTTATTCCATCTCTTGTCACAAGGTCAACTGAGATAGTTGCTGTGGGTTTCGCTTCTATGTGCAAGGCCACTTTATTCAATTTGACAGAATGTTACTTCACAAAAGCAACGATAGAGCGTGCCGTCTATCAGCCTACACCAGAATTGGCTTGGGGCCATAGTTTCTATCCCAGTAAGCCTTGGCTTACAGAAACAAACTCCTTCCTCGCTTTACCCTGTTGCTTGCCAGAAGATGTTTGCTTGGACCAACTAGCACGAGTGATATTTTACCTAAGTATTTGTTAGCTAAAAACCGAACAGCATCATTTGAACGTAGTTCTTTGTGAAGTATTCACAGCCACTCATTCAGCATAGAGCCACTGCTTAAACCCAGACAGAAAATGGACATTTGACATGGTATATCTTAAAGACTACGTATCATCCTTCATGTCACTCTTGGTACTAGTGCCATTATTAATGATGAAAAATTAATGGATATGGTAACCAGTGGTTTTAACGCAACTTGTCAACGTGTACGTACTACTACACATTTTCCAACTGTAGTAAAAAATGTTCTTGTCATTTATCATGCACCTGTTTGTAATGACCTTCTTCCACTCTAGGATGTCCTCCACAAAGTGGCTAGGTTCTTTTACATCCTACGCGTGCGTACGTTGGCAATACATTTTATCGTCACGTCGCGGGATACCAAGCTCATAACTTTTGTGCTTTGCTGGGGCTCTAAGGAACCCTCATATTAAAGAGGCATTATCAACAACTGAAATTTGTAAGACCCAATCGTAGCAACATCTAGCGAAAGTTGATATTGGTAACCTTAACTGTATTCCCAGTTGCACGAGGACGTACCAAGTTTTCTCTCAGTAATTAAGGAGGCACGTGGCTTATAAGTTTCGTTAAAAGAAATGATGTGTATTCCTCCGTTTGATGTAAGCAAGTACAACATAGATAGGGTTAGATGTGACTAGATTCTGGAGACTTTCATTCGATGACAGTCCCACTCAAAGGTAATTTTTAGGTTTCATGACTTATTTTTTTCTGGTGCCTGGTCCGGACGGGGTTAAAGAACTGTTCAAAATTATTCAGAGGACTGTCCAGTGAATTTACGTTAAATCTACAACTTTCCTAGCACAGAAGCTACTGTGTTGCAATACAATTATCATTGGTACTATAAAAAGTTGTTTCCTGAGGAGCCAGTTCATCCATTTTCGCATCACTGTCTTCAAGTTTTGATTTGTCATCATGTTTTGATTCATCTTCGGTTTTCAATTCGTCGTCATCCGAATCTTCTCCAGATGAAAATTTATTTTTTTCTTCAGCCGTTTCTTCAGAAAGGATGGGTTCAGTATCAGGTGAAGTGCGTTGGCCAAATTTTCCTTCGAAGCAAAGTTGGTCGTAACATGTAAGGCACACACGCAAGAGCTTAGACGACTGGGTTGGCAAGAGATACTTCTTGTTGGAGCATGCGTTACAAACCACAGCGCCACACTTTCGGCAGTGATGCCTCCTGTTCAACACAGTGAACTGGGTCTGCTTACAATGCATGCACACAGGTGCATTGTTATCCGGGATCCACCTGGCTGCATGTTCCGTCAAAGGCTTTTTGCCTCCCTTCTTTATCAAGTCTTCCGCACACTTACCGATGTGGGCCATCCAATCCGACTTTTCAGTCGCTGTTGCTGCATACACTGCGAAAGACTTGGTAGCCGTGCAGATTAACCAGCCATTATTGAGCACCCCATCATCATCTTCAATGTTATCCAATTTCACTTCTTCTAGTGGTATAACGTGCTGCTTATTATATTTACGCTTGTTGAGGACAATATTACCGTAGACAAGAATGTCATTGAAGAGAAAGAACTGTCTCGGTTTCGGTTTCTTGCGACACATTTTCGTCAAAATACCTTCGCCAACCAATACACGGCCAGGGTTGGAAAGAGGCTGCCCAGATGTCCCAAAGCAGTTCTCGACCAGAGCAATTCTGGCGGCATTAGCCTCGCTGTTTACCAACCTTTCCACCATGTCTGCTTGCGTGTCAACCTAATGGGCGTTAATCTTCGTCCAACGGTTAATTTTATCACGTGTTGGTGATTGTGTCATCCTGTTGATTACATTAGAATTCGAGATAAGAACACAGGAAACGATGTAAACACACATTTTATTGCCGAAACGTTCTAGTCGTGTTGCGTTAAGAAAGATTTAAGCCTAAATAAAACCATCCTTGTCATAGGGTTACAACAAGGTGGGCTACAAAAACAAATGATGAGCGATTCTATTCTACGACCGATTCTAAACATCTGTCTACGATGAATAATATTTAGCGTAACTGAAAGAAAGAAAAAAATTATATTAACGTTTTTTAAAAAAATAGATTGTGTTTCGCCAGTCACATTTAAAGGCTACAAGAACAGCAACGACAAAAAATTCGGAAAAATCAGCCCAATATCAGCCGTAATCAGGCGTATTAATTTGTCGACCAGTGTTTATTGTTGCTACGGTATGCTAACTATTAACAAATCTCTGCACTTGTTTACGTCTCAGCAAAAGTTCATTGGTCTCATCTCAGAAAGGAAGATTAGCAGAAATAAATTTAAGATTCTTTTTAATATTAAAGATGGTATTTTTATCATTTAACTATCGACATACTTTGAAACCGAAAACCAATGTACGCAACTGGCAACTTAAAATTATTTTAGATTACCTGGAAGAGGTGTGCGTCGCAACGCCACTCGGCCGATGCCGGTTTATAGACCGGTTGCCACCACATTGCAGCTCCTATGCCTATCGACTTCTCTCTCGCAGGAAGCAAAGGAATACACAAAGCAAAAGTTTTAAACGCAACAAACAAGCCACATTACTCCTTAATTATTGAGTAAAAATGTTGTACGCCTTCATGCGCCTGGAAACAAGATGTAAAGATTAACGATACTAATGTCACTAGATGGTGCCATGGAAAAATAAAAAGAAAACTATCCTGGCGCCATCTAGTGACACTAATATCGTTAATCTTTACAGTTTTTTTCCAGGCGCACGAGGGTGTACCAAATTTATGTCCTTTGGTCAACAAATGCGCAGGTTTCCCCCAGCAGAGTAACGACTCGGGAATGGACGTGTTTTAAAATGACAGTGCATAGCTTCTTGTAATATTTAGAGGTCATGGGACCAAATGGTCACATGTCTTTGGTGATCAGTGTGTATCAGTACAAGTATGGCACTCTAACGCTAGTAGTGGTTAGTACTGGGTTATGGGTTAACAACAGGGAAGATTAGTAATGCTAACAATCTGTGGTGCCACAAGTGACGACGCCACACTTAAGGAGTCACGTGGCTTGTTAGTTGCGTTTAAAAGTTTTGCTTTGTGCATTCCTTTGCTCCCTGCGATAGAGATGCTAATTTGGTAGCAACCGGCCTTTAGTATCAAACACGACATCCGCCACCGATAGTCGCACCAGGGCTCTCTATAGAGCAGCGTCAAGTGACGTCATATTGGCTACGACATAGCATCTGGAGGGCATAGCTACAAGGTGCACTAGATTAAAATGTAAGGGAAAACAACGGCATTTCTAGTCAAGACAGTGCTTTGAGAGCGGGTTTCTTAGGCTTAAAAAAACGTTGTTTTCTCCAACAACAAAAATCGCGCGTTATAGGCTTAAGAAATCCAGTCTAATAGCATTGGCTTCAATACGACGACCTTCTTTTCGCCCTCCAGTGCCCCTTACAGCTAACCCAGTTTTTGGCTTCACCTTAGAGTTATACACAATAATACTACGTTATGTCACTGCTCTATAGTACCGGCTGGATCTTGGGTGTAAAATAGCATTACGAGACTGGGTTGGCAATATGGCCGCCGAAAGCGCCACTGATGCGATTGATTTGTCTAGTTGCCATATTTTTTTAACCGAGAGCGACACTCTCCGTGCAAATTGCCAACGAACGTGTCGGTTTTTTATTTTGCAAACGTAGAGAAATGGAGAAATGGCTTAACTGTAGCTGAGAGATATTTCTAAAAACTATTTAAAAATACTTTTATTGATAATAAAAATTTGCCACCAAAATCTACGTAAAAATTTAAATTATTACTTTGAAAACCGTTACTAGGTGCCAATAGATGGCACGTCTCTCCGTACAAAAATGTTACCTCGAAGTAGAGACCTCGACGAAATGAACCCAACGTGGCGGCCATTTTGTCTACCGCCTTAATATCGGTGTAGAGCGGGCCAGTTAGTTTACAGGCCATGGTCGGACCAAAACGCAAGGCCGCAGCCAGGAATTTTTCTAGATTCCAATACTGTCGGGGAGGATTCTTTACCCCGACTAGCCATCTCCCCGAGCAAGTTAGGGTTCGCTGAGACGAGTTTTTGCTGCATTCATGGGTCTATTGGAGAGTGACAAGATAACTGAACTGAGTGCGTGGCCATCTTGGAGAAATCTGATCTCTGCCTGCCGCCGCGCAGGGGCGTGAATGAAGCGGGTCAAGGCCAACCGTGTGATGGCTGATGCAAGGCCTTGTGGGCGTGCACCTTCACAGAACCAAAATTAAAACGAAGAGAGCCCCTTCCCCCACAAACAAAAAATTCCATTCTATACAACAAAGAAAGGAACAAAATTAAAGCAAGTCCGTTGACATGATGGCTCCCCGTATCCGGGCATCATGTCACCTGATAACCTCAGGAGTGACTGTGGAGACGATTGAAAGGGATAACTGGACCCAAAGCTACATGAGTCACATCACACCAAAGCAAAATGGGTCAATTCAAAAAAAGGTGATTTTTATTGCATGGACTGCATCTTGGTGGGTCTAAAAAATCCATACGTGAACTTGGCCTGGTCTGCAAATCGAAAATCTGAAAAAAAAAGATTCTGGAGACACTTAAGCATGCAAGCAGGGTTGTTAGGATTGTAGTAATTAAAATTGAAATTCACCTGATTATTGTCACGGACCAGGTTGACATAAAACTGTTGGTACACAATTCCAAAAGTGTTTAAAACAACCAAAATAAAATACACTGCTGCTAAATCTTCCACAGTCAGGAACGTATATATTCTATTTTTTTTTTTGGCCTGTTCGATACAGGAACAACTAAAGTAGGAAATCGATGGCAACATTCAAATCCTTAAATCTAGGAAAAAACTGAAGGACTCTGAAACTTATGTGCTTCTAGGCGGCAATTAGCAACTGCAGCTGAGATGACTGTGTTCATTTAATCAGCTCATGTATGAGGAATATGCCATTGCGCCATAGCACCTATACCAACTTTACTAAGTATTATTACTGTAATAATAGTTACTGCATGTTAACATTGAAATTTACACGTGGTAATCACGTTTTAAACTTGTAATTCTTAAGAGATATATAATATACATGTTGTTAAAAATCTGATTATAATCAAAATATCCTTGATTGTAATCGAAATAAGCTTGATTATAATCAAAATAACCCGATTAATTCGATTATTTTAAAATAATCATGATTATTTCCAACCCTGCATGCAAGCCTGTCGCCTATTGTTCTTCTTTGTGCAGGTAGTAACAACTTACCAAAGGATCATCCGTCTCTCGTTAAAGATTATATGATCGAATCCATCGATGAAATATTGAAAATTAGACCAAATGCACACATCATTATTCGTCGTTGTTTCCCCTGCAAACGATTATATGAAGGTAAAACAATCATTTGGGCTAACAGTGAGTTAGCTAATCTTTACAATAGCAAAAAAAAAACATAGTTTGGGACTCCTTGATGGTTAACTGATTCTCCTTGGCACGAGATGGTGTGCATTTGACTCATATTGGCAAAGGTATTGTCAAGGATGAGTTAGATTACGCCCTTACTCAGCGACATTATATGGGAAACTGGGCGCACTCACGGGAGCATGTTAAATTCCTACCCCATATTTGTTTGAAGTGTACTGTTTTCAATGCCAGGAATTTAAACTGTAAATTGCCAGAGTTACACATCTACTATCAGCTTATGATTTTGATGTAGTTTTAATTACTGAGACATGGCTCTCTTCTTAGGTTTCAGATGCAATGATGGTTGGTGGATTGCGTTACCAACTTGTCAGAAGTGATCATGACACACTCGCGGGAGGTGTGCTGGCTCTGGTTAAGTCAGATTTACCATTCGTGGTGGGATGTCTGCAGTGCTTAATTTCTAATTCGTAAAGTACTGGAACTGTCACTTGTTTTCAGAGCAAGGAAGGGAGGATTGCGTCCCCAGCATGGCCCGGGGAGGAGTCCCGGAAGCGTTAATGTGTTTACCTACTTCAACACCTTTTCTGGCTTCTGGAAGGTACTTTTTTTGAAGATTTTCATGCTCATACAATGTTATTTTGTGTCACATCTTGCTATTTTGATTTACTTTGGGAGAAAACAATAATGTGCTCATTTGCCCCTTCCCCCCAATAAAAAAAATGCACGTATTAAAAAGCAGCGTCTTGTAAGTCAACTGTTTTGCCAACTGTTTTGCCAACTGCTCATTTGCCCCTTCCCCCCAATAAAAAAAATGCACGTATTAAAAAGCAGCGTCTTGTAAGTCAACTGTTTTGCCAACTGTTTTACCGAATTAAAGTTAGGATTGATACAGAAAAATAGCCACTCAAAAACAGAAAAAATAATGAAAAATACATAGGCCAACTTTACTGCTGACATTGTCTGGATGGACCACAAGAGCTGTGCTGTTTCCCCCCTGAAAGTGGTGGCCACCTGAGCCTATCCCATAGAGTGCATTCAAACAGATAATGGGCCACTGTCTCCTCTTTCCACACATACAGAACGGCGTGGTCCTCCAACCGAGCCTATACATGTGGGCACC
>JAHWFP010049860.1:0-16194 GCA_023313725.1 Lithobius niger | reverse complement strand
TTCCATCCAAATGGACCGAAATGGAGCACCGTTCCATCCAAATGGACTGAAAAGGAGCACCGATGCGTCCAAATGGACCAAAATGAAACACCGATGCATCCAAATGGACCGAAAAGGAGCATCGATGCATCCAAATGGACTGAAAATGAGCACCGATGCATCCAAATGGACCAAAATGAAACACCGATGCATCCAAATGGACCGAAAAGGAGCACCGATGTATCCAAACGGACCGAAATGAAACACCGATGCATCCAAATGGACCGAAAAGCAGCACCGTTCCATCCAAATGGACCGAAATGGAGCACCGATGCATCCAAATGGACCGAAAAGGAGCACCAATGCATCCAAATGGAACGAAATGGAGCACTGAATTCGACTCATGAGACCTTGTGGCGATGACAGGGAAAATCCTGACCATAAACTTTTCTGAAGATATCATCAAACCATAAAACCCTGATGTCCAAATATATCTATTTTTTAAAATCGTTCATTGCGGTGCCTCCTGGCTTTATCGACGATTATCTAGACGTGATAAAAAAGGAGCAATGATTTAAAATGGAAAGTATAGTGCACATAAAATAAACAATTTCTGACGTTTCGAAGCAATCCACACTTCGTTATCAAGCAATAAAAGATACTAAGAACCCAAAGGCAAGTAAAACACTTTAAAATCCATAAAACGTAAAAACTCAAAGCACAAGAATAAAAATAATAAAAAAGTGAACCAACGGCAGCTTAGAAATTGCCATCAGGCGAGAGTTCAGGTTCCCTCTTAGCAGTTTGTAACGTTTCTAATGTTCCTAAGCCATAATTTGTATTGCTTGATAACGAAGCGGAATTGCTTCGAAACGTCGCAAATTGTTTTATTTTATTTGCATTCTACTGGCTTTCCATTTTAAGCACTATTTAGACATGAACATGCATTACTTTAATAAATATTCATGCAGAAACTTCATAGAATTTTTACCGCATGCTGTGAATGCAGATAGGTAATTTTTTTTTATTAATAATGTAGTACTGAGCTTCTTTCGTTATTCCGAAGCTGGCAAACTTGCAAGCCACCAAGAATGGTTTTCAATCGTACAGACTGTTAAAAAAAAATAAAGTCAGAATTTTTTCTTTTCTCATGCTGAAATTAATTTCTGAATGAATGAATGAACACAGCCGGGCTGATGTTGAACGCTTTATCGTTCCTTGACCTTGGTCAGTCATTCAATCATGACCCATTGACCTTCTGTTATCACCGCGATCGTTGGAAATGTTTATTTTCTTGTCACGCTTGTCATCTCCAGAAAGCAATCACTTTTCAGACATGACAGGCTTTCGTTGTGAACCTGATATTACGAACGTGGAGGGCTTCCATATTTTGGTTTCGAAGCCAAAGTTCACAGAAGTGAGAAATCTTTATCGAGATCGTGTCCGTCTGTACCGTGATCTCGACACGTATTCGGAATGCAAATGGTCGACCTCTGCAAGAGACTTTATATAAATCACCTGACGATAAGGGTTAGGATTTTTATCAAATATTCTAAGGGTAACACTTTTCTAGCCATTGCATCCATACCCGGGTTTCATTCAGTAACTATTGGTAGAATTACGTCAGATGACAATGCCACAATAATGGCAATAGTCAGCGACAATGCCATAATATCAGTAAGGGCGCGTTTATGCAACAAGAGCTTCTCGCTCGCCGAAAACTATTTGCTAGTCAACCGTTATTTATTTATGGTTAGTTTCCCGTTGCTACTAAATGAATGCGGTAATAGATAACAAATTGTGTGTATTATAAATAACAACACGGATAAAGAACAAAGAGGTACAGTAATTTTAAACATTGCTATAGATTGTTGTCATTCACGCTATTTCCAAAATTTGCTATTCTCCCTCAAAGTACAGCTTCTAGCAATGATCAAACGTCGGTAGAATAAATAGCTTCTCGCAGCGAGAATTCAAAATCCAACATGGCGTCCATTTCGTGGCTATCGAATCGAAGATAAACCATCGAATGCCGGCATACCAAAAACAGTGCGTCGTCTTGTACTGCAGTAAAATTGTTTTCTTGTTGTCATAAATCGACGCTTAAATGATGCAAGCATCTTACACCGTGTCACGAGGCACGAGGGGAAGATTTGGGTCTGCGTCGTTGCCATGGTTACTAAAACTCATGAACAACTCGAAAGCAGCCGCATACTCCGGCAAAGGCGAGAAGCAGCCATCAGATTTAATATTGATAAAGTAAAAGCTAGTGAGCGAGAAAACTGTCGTTGCGTAAACGAGCCCTAACAGTCTGATGACAGTGTCCTAGTAACGGAACTAGCACAATGAAAATGTCATAATGACGGCAATAGTCAGAAGATAATGTTCTAGTAAGGGAAACATCAGACCGCAATGCCGAAAAAACCAATGCTCTCCTTACTAGACTTCTTTCTTCTTCTAAATCGTCTAAAAGGTCCAAAATAAAGCTGGTTCGTCTATACGAGCATCAGTTTGCATCTGTTTGCATAAGGCACTAAAAAATAACATTGGCATAACCTAATTGGCAAGTGCTAATATAGGTATAAATAATTACTATAGTATATCTGTTACGCTATTGTCCTCACATGTACTACTACTTATACTTTCCCCTTGTTGTTTGTTTGTTTATTTACGGAACTTTAACCAATACTGGTTATGAGCACCACCGAGAAATCCTACACTTAAAATAAAACATAACTAAGCTGTATCTTACACCTATAACGTGTTGCCCCTCATACCTACTACTTTTAAACAATAGTCTTATTATTCCTACTTGCACTTCCGACTTTTAAACAATGATTTCAACAAGGGTTAAAAAATATTTTTTTTGTAACAATAATTATACGAATTTGAATTTGAATTTATTGGGGCTTAATAAGCAGACAGTGCGAAAGCTGGAAGAATAAGTCATTTCGGAGTAGTTTTTTGTAATAAGGAAAATCACAAAAGTTGGGTTACGAAGTAACATACTAACGTCGCATCGGTTGGGGACTTGAACCAAAGCATCCTAAAGAAAATGCTGTCTCAATATTGCCTTTCACATCACAACGCACCGCAAAAATCAACGCAACAGTAGCGATATGGTAAGTTTGGTACGCTACGTCTTTTAGTACACTGTCTTCAATTCTTGTCCTGTTTGAAAATTCTTCGCTTAGTGTCAATACATTGCACCACTTGCCAAATTTCCTCTTTCCCTGTTGTTTATATAGTTGAAGTTTTTGGAATTTCTGCGACGACCTTTTCTTTAAAAGGATTTGCTTTACCTCCTTGTTGATAGTACTAGTTCCCAAATCTTCAGGTTTTCCTAGGTTCTCAGTCTCGCAGATTCTCACCCGTTCATACCCGCAAATACACGCGCCTAGTGTGCAGGACCCCCTCCCTAAATTAACAAGTGCGAACTCTTCCATGAACCTAGTGTGCAGGACCTCCTCCCTAAATTAACAAGTGCGAACTCTTCCATGAACCTTATGCTAGTTTTTCCCACCTCAAGAACATTTCATCAATGTTGATTCAGTTTCACGAGTTAATGTCACCGAATGGTCTGTGTGGTGTATGCTTGGCAAAATGCCCCAACGTCGTATAGCGGCGCTTGCGAGTAACGTCATCTGTGGCTGCCCACAGATACGGCGCACCCCTGCATTATGTAAAAGACTAGTTGTAGTCACATGTGGTCAATCACATGTGACTTATCACATATACGATGTTTATACGATGCTTATCACATATACGATGTTAAATACGATGTTTGGTTTAATTAACATGTCTCTTCCCCCTGTTATTCATGCTTATGGTTCCTCGTATAGCATAGGTTAACTCGGCTACTTAGGCCTAATTATTACAGTATAGTTGATCATTCTTGTATACAATCAAGTTCGTGTTGGTACGACTTTTTGTTGTCTGATGAAGGTTGCTCATAAAAGACCGAAATATCACATTGTTCCTTACACATGCCTTGTGGATTTTGGCTTTATCCTTATTGTTTAATCTACTACGAATACAATCCCTGGTGAACGCATATGATATCAAGGACTTAATCGATTGTTCACAATATACGGTAACAAAAAGACGCCTCCCTCCTCTCCCTCCCCGCATTCACGGTTGCTTAGCTCCCATTTCTTTCATTGCAACTGTAACAAAATACTGCAATGGATTTTCTTACAGTTGCGTTATTGTTACCGCTCGGCTAACGAGGCGCAGTCATTACCAACATTATGATATGGCGTGTAGGACGATCACTTTCGTTGATCAGGCCATTGAATAGACGATCATGCAGCGTTTAAGTAAAAAGACACTTGGCAGCGACAGGCATCATCCTCTAGAGCATCAAAATACACCGTGTGTGATCTCTTTACTGTCTAGACGCCAGCGCGCATTCACACAACGTAAATCTTGTGTGTGTCGGGGAGCTACACATAAAAAATTATTCCATAATTCGGCAGTATTGTTTTAAAGGAACAACCTTAACTTCACTTGAAATAATTTAACGTACCCAGACGTAATAGTAATTTCTTTTTAAATCGCTTAAAGTGGCACTATCACCGATTGAATACAGTACGAAAATGCCATGGCGTCATCTATAGCGGCACTGATATTGTTAACCTTTACAGATTGCACTCTGGTGCATGTGGACGTACCAAATTTTCACTCAATATTTAAAGGGGCTAGTGGCTTGTTTGTTTTGTTAAAAGAAATGGCGTTGTGTCGTCATTCGCTTGATGCCAGCAAGTACCAGACAGCGTTAGATGTTGCCAGATTCTGTATACTTTCAACTGGTGATAGTGCCACTTTAACGCGGTATGCAACACGCTCAAGTTTAATTTGTATTTTTAACTGCTTATGTATTTTATGCATAAAAGCAGTTTTTGAAATAAGAGTTGGCTGAGAAAAGGATGGAAAAGGGGGCTTGCGTCGTCACGACTCGTGGCTATTGTCTAATGACGTCACGTCCCACTCGAGTCGTTTATTTGAACTGGTCAGGCGTATCACTTATTAGCGTCAGGCCGGAAGTGCTAGAATAAAAGTCGATTAACCATGATTTTTGATTAGAACACGTCCCAGCAAATTGTAGACTTTAGTATTGACTAGTTTATGATTAAATCGTTTGCATATGAAGGTTTCTAGATCCTTAACCAAGAATTTTTGCCAATTATGTTTCCGTCTGGAAAATAAGTTGAACCGGAATTGGGCCAGTTAGCTTCACGTTTTGGCAACGCACGGAAAACGAATTTCTATCGTTCGTCTAGGGTGGCCACGAAATGACGGGAAAAAATGGTGGTTACTATGCGCTTCACAGGTAACTGCCCGAGTCATCCACGCATATTGATAATTTGGGCAGTCATGTCGAACAAATAGCTACTCCTGCTAATCACTTATTAGTGTAACAGTTGTATAGTATCATTTCGACGAACGTAACAGTCCATTTCGCCAGCGACGAGGTAGTGCGTAGCTGTAGTACGGACGCAGCCCCCGACATTTTCCCCAGTTCGTTGGCTGCTTTGGAAGGCGCAAGCTGCACGTTAAATAAAGGCAGAATTCCAAATTCATTCTACGATCACTTTGGTTGGAAAATAAAAAATAGAGAGCTTTGTCTTTCGTCTGTTAAGGTAATTTTACTGTAGAAGAAAAATTAGAAATTGTAACTCATTAATTTAGCTCATAGTCTGAAATCAAGCACTTCTCCTTACTTAAAAATTAACACGCATCATGTTTGAATAAAGAATGTAAAATACAGGGGTGCTCATTCTAACCCCCCCCCCCCAAAAAAAAAATTAAAAAAAAAAAATTATATTTTTCGCACCAGGTGGGGAAGAGGGGGGTGGGGGGAGGGTGAAGAGAATTGCCTTGCGTATAGACTGGGATCAACGGGTTTAGGAGCTAATTTTCTTTATCCCAAGCTATTTAATAATAATTAAATATTATTAATTTTTTTTAATTTTGTTTAATTTAAGTATTTTCGACTGAGGTCCATTTTTCCGACTGATAATATTTCTTCAGCCCTTCTCCATCGCCGAAAGCCATTTGTTATTTTAACATGTAATGCGTCAACATTTCGTTTTATACTTACAGGGCGCGTTTATTAAGTTGATTTCGACGCTTAAGGGTGACGCTTGAATGAAGAGTTTTTTTCATGTACTTCTGCTCAACACTCAAGTCGCGCACGAGCTTTTATAAATGTGAAACAGGCGAAGCATCGTGCGTGTGTCGGCGTTTTCAAGCGTCGAGCGAATATGAAATGGAGCTAGATATTTTGAGTGTTAGTGCGCGTTTATAAATTAAAAGCAATGAGCGGCAACGCTTCGATTCAGTGGCGCGCGACGCTCGTGCTATAGCACCTGCTCGCGGGGAGAAGTTGGGCAACCAGTGCTTCCGCTTACAGGGAATTTCTCCCTTTTTAGGGGAAAAATGACCTTCACAGGGAAAAAAATAATAAACAGGGAAAAAAGGAAAAAATGGGGAAATTCTGAGTTTTCATCAAGTTGCGATTTTTTCTAGTAACCCACGTTTTTCTATCCAGCCAGACCCACTTTGTCGAAACTTCCGTAAGCCGACAATCACGCAACATGAACAAAATACTATCCCGCGTAAATACTGCACGTGAGTGACAATTTGCAATGTAACAACTCACTACTTTAATTTTTTTTTTTTTGTGAATAATGATTTAAGCAGAATTGTCTTCTATTTTCATCTCACAATTTGTGGTGGCGTTCGAAAATTGCTCTTACAGTTCGACCGCTGTAAGGGGAAAAAACGGAATTTTTTGTTGGCACACTCAGGGGGAAAAAAAAGAGAAATTTTGTCGTTACTCAGGGAAATTCTGTAAGTGAGAAGTGGAAGCACTGCGGTCAACCCTTCTGTGGCGTCACCACGCTAGAGAAGACGCTGCTCCACACTGCTATGCGTGAGCATGCTAGAACTGGCCGCCACTTCGATCCATCTATGCTGTTAAAACAACTGCATACTTCTACAGCGTCAAGATTCGACGCCATACGCGTGAATGCCAGCATAAGTAATATCAGCACTGGAAGAGTTTTTTTTTTTTTTTACTTGTGCACTAATTGGCTATTTTTATCTTAAATCTGAACGCCAGCCGTATGGCATCGAATCTAACCGCCGCAGAAGTGTGAAGTTGTGAAATTTCACAACAATTAATTTTGAGCATTAAATCTTTTAGCACACTACAATTTCCTTTCATGCGGCTTAAATATAGAATGATACCGAAGGGTGAGCAGACGCTAGCGCGAGCGTTGCTGCTCATTGCTTTAAATTTTTAAATGCGCATTTACATTTGGTAAAAGAAAGATATAGGCTGAGCTGAAAAAACCTCTCTTCGCTAAAATTCATTGCTATCGCTCGTAAGAAAAACAAATCGCTTATGTCAAACCAACTCCATATTATGTGGAATATGGTATTCCTTTCTGGGATTCACTCTACAAAAAAGATTGATTCACAAATTCTTGAAAGTGTCCAAACACGTTTTACTAAAAAGGTCTGTAATCTCATGAATGTAACCAACGGTCAACGTCTTCTTTGTTTAAAACTTCCACCTCTAAGACAGAGAAGACAAAGAGGCAATTTAATTTATGTGTATAAAGTTTTGCATGGTCTTTTGCCCAAGATAAATCACTCTTTCTTTGCTTTGCAACCAGACACTCACTACACTAGAGGATCTTCCCTTAAACTGAAAGTTGCTATATAGTGCACATTATCAGAATCTGAATCAGAAATGGCTTTTATTGCGTAGCATATTTACATTAGATTACAGCTGATGATAAGACGGAGGTCTTTTTTACGCCATAGGAAAAGCATTAATGACAACAAATTAGTCAAATAATTCATCAGCGCAGGTTGAAGCAAGACTCATAGTAAAGACTTAACCACATGACAAAAAAAAAAAACACGAAAAAAAAAGCGAAACATGACAAGGAAGTACGGAAACATGACAAGAAAGTAGGGAAGCATGACAAGGAAACATGACAGGGACAAGATGGGGACCAACATGACGAAAAGCACCGACAGAAAGAGAAAAACTAGGAAAATAAAAAAAGAAGGAAAATTTATAATTTAGTTAAATTTTGATGACTCTACGGAATTACAGTGGAGGTGTATGTAAAAAGTTCTTTCCGGAAAGTGTGAAGAGTAATATTTAAAGAGTAAGATCTACAGACCTAATATTTGTAATATTAGGATTCCATATATTGGAGTAATTCTGCCTTTCAATGATTGTTTATTTAGCTCAGTGCGATGGAATTCATAATGAAGTTGACCATGTTGAGTGAACTAAGAATGGACAGAGGAGTTACAGACAGGTAAACGATGGCCAGTATTATTGCTTTTCTCATCGAAATCAAATCCGGTAAAGGTAGAATTTGTTGTTTGAACAATGGCAGAGAATGCTCCCTGGAAAAACGGTGATAAATAGAACGGACTACCTTCTTCTGGAGTTTAACGGGACGCCCTTGATTGGTTTTGCTAGCGTTCATCCAAGCAAGAACATAGCAAGAAGGGTAGACAAGACTGTAGTACAATAGTTTTAAAGAGGAGGATGATAGCACAGGTGATAATTTATGAATTATTCCGGCGCTGGGAGATATTTTCTGAGCAATAGCACCAACATGATCATTCCATGTGAAGTGTCTGTTAATATGAAGACCCAGGAATCTAGTTGAGGATACCTCTGCAATTTCATTTCCATTAATAACAAGTGGTGTGTCTCTAGAACATGGCTTTTGCCCCTGGGACTGAATATAATAAAGTTAGTTTTTTGCACGTATAGAGACAGTCTGTTTGAGTTGGGCCAAATTACTAACCTTTGAAGCTCAGCATTTACAGCCCTTTTTCATGCAAGATACAGCGTGGTATCATCAGCAAATAAGATGAATTTTAATACATTTTCATTACAATATGCTAAGAAATTTCTTTGCGTGTAGAAGTGTGTCTTTATGGAATATCCTGCCTCAAGAGGTGGTAGATGCTCCTTCTGTTTTTAGCCTCAAGAATAGACTGGACAAGGTTTGTTTGTAAGGACCTTTTGTACAATGTCGACTAACTGATGGTTGTGTATCTTTTTTTTCTTCTTCTTTGGGAATATTGCATGGTATTAGGGGGATTGTTAATGAATTATTATGAATGATGGCTAAGATGGATGACATAATGTTTCATAAAATTTTTTTTTTCGGAAATGTGTTTTAGATGCTTTTATCTGAAATATGTTTCTGATTTTTCATATGTCAGTGTTCTTCTGATTTTTCAGATATATCATGTATTATAGTGTTATTGCATAAATATTTACTTTTTGAGAGATTTATATATTAGGAATACTTATTATTTTTCAGAACAATTTCTGAGATTTATGTATGTACTTTGAAATTATACAGTATGTTTCAGAAATCCTGAACCAAGTAGGCAGGCCTATACAGTGTAGGCCTATACGATGTACGCCTATACCTTATTAGGCCTAAGATGTACAAATCAGCAACCTATGAGCAAAATATGCACCTAATGGTAGTAGCAAATGTCTTCCACAATAGGCGTTCACTTGCAGTAAACCCAGGACTCGAACCCAGGACTTTTCTCTGGGTGATAGGCTTACCACATAGGCCTGTACCCAACCTGGTTCAGGACTTCTTAGACAAACTGTATATTCAATATTTACTTGGTAATTTTTTCTAGAAATTTATCAGTTTCCATTACTATTTTTGCTCTGTTTCTTATTTTTTATTTTTGTTGTTGACTGTATGTTTCATTGGAGTAAAAAGCACAGTAACAGATTGTGTGAAGGCAAACCAAGCAGGCAGAAACGTTTCGAAATTTTTTTTATTTTTTTTTATTTTCGTCATCAGGTTAGCAATAAAATTAACGCATGTCAGAAGCCACTAAGTCATCCTACGTTAAAAGCATAAAATAGTAATTTAAAACGGATAAAAACCTCCAATTTCTCCCCTCAAAAGAGGCAGAAATGGCAGCCGAAAAGCAACGACCCACCTGCTCCGTTGGGATGCCACGTCGCAAGGCAAGGTGTATGCAAATCGGGATCAAGTGTTTCAAAGGTGTGATGCATTCGTTATGTGAGTTTTATAATATGCCTGGCAAAAGAGTCGAGTTTAAGTGTTTTAATTACAGGAAAATATTCTTATAGAAATTTATTATCTGGAACTTAGTGGTTATGTATACAGGTGGTATATGTGTATTGATGACAAGCGTTTCAAGATTAATGCGTGCCCTAGTGTGTTTTCTCGAAACAAGATTTGGACCTTGTCCAAGTCGGGGGTGTGGCCTGTTGCGTATTTGTCGGGCGACTTGCCTGTTGAAAGGCAGTGTTGCACTAAAGAGTTGGATTCGATTTTTAACTTGAAGTTTGATTTATGGGATGACGAAAATTGAAAATTTTCGAAACGTTGTTTGTATTTTTATGTAGCACTGCTTGGTTTGCCTTCACACAATGTATGTTTCATCACAGTCCATTTGGACAATGATGTCAAATGTTTCAAATAAACAAGTAAATAAATAAATAAATAAATAAATAAATAAATAAATAAATAAACTCATATCTCACCGAGAAGTCAAGATTCGAAATTGGTAATGGTAGGAAAAAAAAAGTGTCCTTAAAATGGTGTTCATATTTCGGTCATCATTTCGTACACAAACTGAACACTCAAAGTCGGGATTTAGTTATCATTCAGCCATTCCCTAAAACAAAATGAATTGTCTTTTGTTCATCGCTCCCATGCCAAGTGAATCATTACCTGTTATTTAAGTCTAAATCACGTTAACAGGCGATTTCTAAAACCACCAAATTTATATTGGCTAAAGGACCGGTCATTACGTATGTTGGGGGGGGGGGGGGGGGGAGTTGACATGAAATTTTTTCTCCCCTTCAAAACACTGAGAAAATATTGACCCCACCCCCTCGCACACACGGTCCAAATATAATGTGACTCCTCCCACCGAAAACGCATACGAGCTTTTCGTATGCGTATCAAGATACACGCTAGTGTGTCACCCGCCAAGATCAACGATAACACCCAAATAATATATCATACACGGCGATAGCCGTGTATATATATGATTGAAGTCCTCTTTCCAACAAAACTATGACTTTTAATTTCTCCGTTTCTATTCAATATATTTCGACCAAACTTGGCCAGATAGTAGATAGCAACTTTTCCCAACTTTAAATCAACTTTTATGCAATTCCGTGCAAGAGAGTAAACATACGGAGCCACACGTCAATTTGAAAACTGTTCACTTGTTGTTGTTCTTGTTCTGGTTCTTGTTCTTGTTCTTGGCTGAAACGGTTTCAGAAAAAACTACTGCACCTACCTAAAATCTGGAACATGATCTAAGTCAGAAATTTCCCTGGGCTTCATGCTCACAGAAACCACTTTTTCGATAGGTCGAGCCATTTCGGAGTTACGGGACCCGGAACGATCATTTTGATTGTTTTACATTATTTTAACCATTGTAATTACGCCACCAGGCCCCAAACCATAAAAGGTACGCAGTTCGTATTGTACTGCACCCATTCATGCAATTACATAGCCGGAAACCTTCCTGTTATCTCGGTATCGATGAATAATCACCCTATATTACAGTCCTTAGGGCTTCGTCAGGCAGATGACCGGGTGCGGTTAACGCTCGCTAAAAGCCTTTGAATTAGGGAACAATGCCACTCAGCAAACTCTAAATCCAATCTTCTTGCATGTGTTATGTCTTTGCTAAAAAGTTGATTGTTGAAGGGCTAAATGAATGTTTCTGCAGAGCTGCGGGCCACGGCTCTTAGTAAATGATCGAATGTTTCTGCTAAACGCAAATATATTTAAACCGAACTAAGCTACGTCGTTATCGGCCTCGAAATTGGCAGCTAGAGTCGATAGAATGGCGTATTTATTTCGCAGATACAGGTTTTCAGAGCTGAGCTGAATTTTTTCAAAGTGGCCACCAACAATCGACTGCATGCATAAACCTTTGTAGCGCGACGCCATAGCCGTAAAAAAGGTACACGAATTACAAACAAAAAAGTCAAGTGTGCCGTAAAAAAGGGGGGTTATATGATTGAATTTTCACTTGTTAAAATATACACGGATAAAAATTGATGATTTTTAGTTGAAATAATCAAATGTACAATTGAGAAAATTGCATCTGTTTAAATGGTGTTGTGCTCTACCAATCATCTAGACACACGCTAGTGTGTCGCGCCAAGTTAGGTAACAAACACCACAACAAACATCACATCAATTTAATTGTCGAGGTTGTAAACCATGGTAGCGCGACGCCATAGCGTCAGTGACTTATATCTTGAAGCATAGTTGGGCACATTTCACGTACTTGGGGAAAAATAATAATGCGGTACAAAAGATTAAATTGTGTTGAAAAGGAGAGCAAAAGGTTTAAAAGGGTTTAAAGGGTTTAACGAGCGTTAACCACTCCTGGTCATCTGCCCGAAGCCCTAAGGCCCTATGTCTGCAACAGCCAGATTCCCAGGCGGTCACCCACCCAAGTAACAATCCAGCCCAATGCTGCTTAACTTCGGGGATCTGACGAGAAGGAGAAGGAGAAGGAAAAGGAGAGCAATGACCCATCTGACAACAATTAACTCGTGTAGGAATGCCAGCTAAGCTGCTTTCAATGCAAAATCTGACCCTCAATAACGTTGTAAATGTGTTACTACTAACTAGCTAGCTAGCTAATTCGCTCATCCCCATGTTAAATCCTATAGGGTGATTATTCATCGATACCAATATAAGGGGAAGGCTTCCAGCTATGTATTTGCACGAATGGGTGCAGTACAATACGAACTGCGTACCTTTTATGGTTTGGAGCCTGGGGCGTAATGGGGATGGCGTGGGAGGGTGCGTAAGTATGAAAATATTGTTATAACCGTTGTTAGCATTATCAGCATCTTCTCTCATTGGACGGCCAAAGTTCGGACAATGAGAACATGTATAGTGACGTTCATGCCTAGACACACACTAGTGTATCACGATATATCTAAGCAACGTTGCAAAGAAATTGTTTTCACGTCCAACTCAAGAAAAATAACCAACTGTAAAAACAAAGAAAAATAAACAAAGCCAAAAACTGGTAAAGAGGCCACCAAGTTGAGAGTGGTTCGGCCCTTCAAAGGAGTGATATCAACACACCAAAACTAACTAAATAAAACAAATCACAACAAAATTAATACCAAACCAAAACCCTATATATAAAAGAGGTGGCTAAGTTGAGAATAGTTCGGCTTATAGGCAAAAGGTAGTATCAAATTGTGGAAACCAATTTCTTGTTGACGTTCCATTTTATTACACATCTGCACGGTAATGGAGTTGAGTCTAAAACACAATTTTAAGACAAAACCAAAACTGGTAAAAGGGGCCGCCAAGTTCCGAATGGTTCGGCCCTTCAAAGGAGTGATATCAACACACCAAAACATTTGCCAACTTAATCGCACCGAATAATACTTTGAACGTTAAGGATACCCACCGTGAAGTCGTGATATCAAACGCCAAGCTCTTTCGCCAAACTAATCCCAACCAGTAATAGTTCGAAGGTTTAATGAAATGTATGAAAATTGCTTACGGCGCAATTTTCAATTATTTAATTTAACGTTTAGTCGATGGGATTAGCTTGGCAAGAGAGCTTGGCGTTTGATATCACGACTTCACACAGCTGAATAGCTTGGCGGGAATCCTTAACAAGTTTTATTTTGGGGTAGATTGGGACTGTCTGCAGATGATTTCCTGTAGCCAAATTAAGTAGCACTGTGCACGAACAAGATATCGCTATAGTTGTAAGATAAGCGAGCCTCGCTTTTAATGAACACGGTTGAGTTGGAAATGTTATATAAAACACTTATTAAAAAAAGTTTGTATCCTAACACGGCCCCCAATTATATATGTAAGTACTCAGGGAACGGACGATTAGTTTCAAGTTCAGGAGGTAATTCTAATTCATTCCTTACTGTATAGGTAGGACTGTACACAGAGTAGAACTACTACATGCTAGACGTTGGCCACAAGTACCAAACCTAGTACTAGCAGAGGTCCAACTTGTTGAACAGGTTGAACCCGCAAACACCGCTCTTTGCCTACTGAACTCAGGCTCGCAGTTTTTACACGTGTCCGAACAAACGCTAAGTCCCGGATTAACGCACACAAGGCCGTGCACACAAACCAATTCCAACTGGCTTAAAGGAGGGTTACCACCAAACGAAAGTTTGCAGCGATATCTAGTTCTGCCTAGCGCTTGCTCGCCACGATACGAGCAATACAATGAAACGAATTGCACAATGAAATATCTTTTAACACAACAAACGAACCACGTGCATTCTTATACTGAGTAGAAGCTGCAAAGATTAACTACTTTAGCTTTTTCACACGCACCCAGCGTTAGGGCACGTTTACGCAGCGCTTGAAGCTGGAAATCACCTCAAATTCCAACATGGCGGAGGTTTTATGTCTGCCGCCTCGCAACGAAAACAGCAAATAACGTGAGTTCAGAAGCGTTTGGAAAAATTGTTTCGTCATGAGGAACTCTTTATATTATTGGCACGGATTATAAGACTGCAAGTATTTACTTAAACGATGTCGGATTTAGCTAATCCATTTAGCGTTGTTACCATGGCAATGTCACCTTTGCCATCGCGATTGAGTTCTAGCTGCGAGAATGCAAAGGCAAGTCGCTGCGTAAACGCGTCCTTAGCCATGGCGCCAGAAGGAGAGTGGGACAATTTTGCTAAGTAAATCCCATCGGAAATTCCCAGGTCCTTTTACATGCCACAATCGACATGAGCACGAGACATCATAGGGCCCTTCTCTTCCCGAAAATGCCAGGGGTGGCTGAGGCCGGTTTCGAACCCGAAACCTCTGGCACATGAGATGGCCATGCTAACCATCAGGCCATCGTGCCCCTGCAAAGATTAGCTATATTACTGCCACTAGATGGCGCCACGAAAGAATGTAAAGAATCTACCGTGGCGCCAACTAGTGGCAGTAATATCGTTAGTCTTTACAGCTTGCTTCCAGGTGCATGAGGACGTGGCAAATTTTTACTTAGTAATATGGAGGCACGTGGCTCGTTTTTTGTGTTAATTCGATGTGCATTCCTTTCTTAAAAAGACATAAATCCTTCCGGTATATCGAGCGACCCGATGAGATTGCAGTTTGCAACATTTACACAGGTTAGAGTTAATGTCGCCAAATCACCTGGCACGCAAGAAAAAAACAAGAAAATGAATGTGTTGGCAACATTTACATACGTTTGAACTAATGTTGCAAAACTGAGTCATGCAGGAAAGCCAACAGGGATTTATGTTCCTTTAACTGCAAGCAAGCGCTCGAGATAACTAGGTAGCGCTAAATGTCGCTGCTGCAGCGGACTTTCATTTGGTACCAACCCACTTTTAAGCAGGTGGACTCCTTCCTTGCCTATCAACATAGCGCTCGGCCTGTAGCTGTGTTAGCAGCTATAGGACGGGTGCGTCGTAGCTCACATAATGGTAAGGTACACCCTGATATGTTAGCACCACTAAACCCGTGCACTGCGATGTAATAGCCGTTACATCCTCACATCCATCTTGTGTCGAGATTCATGCAATACGTATGACGAACGCACTGTCTGCTTGTACGCCCACACCCCTAACTCTCTCGAAAGACAAGGAACCAGAAGGCATAGCTTTTCTATAGTAAAACGCAACAGTAAAGCACTAGGTTGTATTGATACTGACAACTTTAAAACCTTGTAAACACTCACATCGTGGGGGGTCTGGAGCCCCCAGAACTGAAGCCTTTTCCGAAATTTTGATTGCTGTAAGTGTCATGTTTGAGGTCCAAAACTGACTTTGTCCTCCAGATTGGTCAGTGATTTTTTTTTACCCACCCCTTGACGGGCCTAGGAAATTTATGAAACCCCTCCTCCTTGAGAGGGCCCAAACAATCCATGACGTCCCCCCCCCGATCCCCTCCCCCGATCTCTAAAGTGAGTGAGCGATGTTTCTTTGCGTCATGGTGACCATTTTATTGAGATGTTCTGTCTGTTTTTTTATGTTTAAAGGGACATTCCTCCTAGCGCCATTTTTCTCGATCCGCCACATCAAGTACGGCCCCAAAGGTCTGTTTACTTACCGTTAGTCTTTCCCTTGCTAAAAATCCGTTTTAAAATATGGCGTCTACGAGATTTTCTGTTGAA
>JAHWFP010049858.1:96884-120076 GCA_023313725.1 Lithobius niger | reverse complement strand
TTTCTGTGGCTCTGGACATTGCATCTGATCTTCAGTTGCCCGACTTCCGCGTTCTCACCGATTCCTTGGTGGGTATCGGCTTCCTCAGGCGCAGTTTCCAGTCTCTGCAGTGTACCCACCCGGTCGCTTTTGAGATAGGGTGGAAGCTGTATACCCAGTATCAGTGCGGCAGGTATGTCTCCATCGGGTGGGTAAAGGGCCACTCGGGCTGCTTTGGTAATGAACTGGCTGACAGTCTTGCCAGGCAGGGCGCGGAGGGTGGTGGAGGGGTGGTAGGTCTGGCCCTGGGCCACAGGGATATGCATCCTGTGGTCGCAAGAATTGTTGAGCGTGAGTGGGCTGCAGAGTGGTCCACCAGTGAGGTGGGCCAGTATCTGTACGAGTTGCACCCTTCCATTGTCAATCCTAGGTCTCTTAATGGTTTCTCCCGCCGCGACGCAGGTTTACTCTCTAGACTTCGGACTGGGCACATTCAGCTCAGGGCACACATGTTTAGGTTGGGGTAAACTCGCTCTTCTCTTTGTGCTTGTGGTGACGGTGACGAGACTGTGCGTCATTTTTTGTTTGAATGCTTACAGTGGGCTGCTCATCGGCGCTCTGAATCCATTGCAGGCCTTGATCCTCTTTGTGCATCCCTCGGTGTCTCCCCACACTCGGTGTTAGGTATTGGCCCCCTGCGCAGGACCGTGGGGTTTTGCAAGGCGACGCAGCGATTCATTTAGGCTCTAGGGGTCCTTCTTGTTCCCAGCACCTTGAGCTCGTTGCTTGTGGTCATCATGGACATGGGAAACAAGGCTTTGGTGTGTAATAGCTTGTTCTGGTACTGATTGGTGGTGTTCATGGCTAGTAAGCGCTAATTAGTGTTAATATCAAAGTGTAAGTAGGACGAAGCTGGACACACACAATACTGTTAGTGTTTCTTGATGAGGCAGAAGTAATGTGCGTCTTTCCGACTGGGGTCGGTGTGAGTATTTCCGTTATGGGGTCTTGGTTTTCCTTGTGTTCACCTGAGTTCCCTGATTGTCTATCTCTCTGGTTCATCCCAGTGTTCCCCGTGCTCTGTGTTTTGTGGTTCTTTGGTGACCTGGTTGTCCTGGTTTAGGTTAGGGTAGCATTAAGTAGGCTAGAATGAGCGCATAGGTATATGTTGACCTTGTAGCTCAATAAACAAATCAAATCAAATCAAGCGGCTCACTAGCAGACATGTGTCTGTAAGCAACTGAAAGCATTTTATGGCATGTTGAGGATAAATCCCAATGCGACAGAAATGTTTCAAACTGTGGAAAATGTAAGGGAAAGGGTCAGAGACTAAGAAAAACTAAGATTTAAAGGATGAGTGTCCACCAATCATAGAGAAAAAGATGCGTCAATAACGTTGTTTTTATGTTACTGTCTAGCTAGCTAGCTAGTAGCTAGCTAATAAGATTTTTCTTATGTTAAATCTCATAGACTTTTTGCTCATGGCTAGCACAAAATTGAGAAGGCCTACGTACCTGGACTTTTGCACACCGATGCATGGTGATCTGAGGATGGTCCTTTTGTTTATTTGGGGGTTGTAGAGGTCAGGACAAATGCGTGGGAGGGTTTTGAAATTCGCCACCGGCGAATTTAAATTTCGTTTCTTTTCCAAGCTGCAACCAAAGATTTTAAGCAACAATGGCTTCAACAATCAAGACTGGTCCTTAGATTTATTGTAAAAGCCTGGACGAACTAAAAACTGAACTGTAACGAAGGACAAAATAAAGAAACATTAACTTTGCCGTGGATTGCGTAAGAATAAAGGGAAGCACGTTAGATGATGGTTACGCAACAATACGAGCATACACGAGCTAAAGGGTTTTTTGTTAACCCCCAAAAAAACGCTTCGCGTTCTGCTGTTTTAGTAACAGCGACCTTCGGGGGTTTCTGCATGACTAAATGTGAACGAAATCTTAACAAATTAAGGGGAAGTTGCAGGGATAAACAAAACAACTGAAGGGGATGCGCTGATTGAGCGAGCGAAGCGAACGAAATCAACGATTGTTAGCCAGTGTGTGCAAAAATGGGATTGAACCATCTTAAACAGACGGTGTAACCTTATGTACGTTCACAGTCCTATGAAAGTTGTGATATCCACCCAAAACCAAAACTGGTAGAAAAACCCGCCAAGTTTCCAAAAACGGTCGGTCTTTGAAGGTAGTGATATCATTCCACCAGGGAAAGGCCGCCAAGGTTAATCCTATTAGCCAAGTTAATCGCACATACTAACAGTTCGAAAGTTAAATGAAAACTAGAAGATTGCTACTAGCGGTAGCAATCTTCAAGTTTTCTTTTAACTTTCGAACTGTTAGTATGTGCGATTAACTTGGCTAATAGGATTAACCTTGGCGGCCTTTCCCTGGTGGAATGAGATCACTACCTTCAAAGGCCGACCGTTTTTGGAAACCTGGCGGGTTTTTCTACCAGTTTTGGTTTTGGATGGATTATGTAGTCTAGAAGTACCAGCCCATCTAGCTGAAAAAGAAAAACACAATATGATCTTTAACAATTATTTTTCGCTCGCTAAAAAATGGGTTTTTGCGACCTTGCAGAGTCAAATTTAGTTTCATTGTTTACATAATAGTAGGTGTGAACGCAATGCTAAAGAAAGTTGGGAGTTACATGGAATGTAAAAGTTTGGCCACTTGCTGAAATTTGTTAGTTAGGTAACTAAGTGTTATCTAATACTAGAAGGGGGGGCCAACTTGGGAGGCCGCCATACTGGTCGCCATCTTGGAAAACAGTTTTTTTGATTTATCTCAAGAACAGTAACTCCAATCAAAAACTTAGAATAGCAAAATTGTTCAGAACAACATTCTGCACAAAACATATTTTCCCATCAACGTTTTCGTAGAGGCAACGGTTAAGCAGAAAAATCAGAATAACACTATTATATACCTTTTGCAGGCAACACACATAGCACACATAGTACTACATTCGAGTCTATAACGTTTGACCTAATGTAGATAAACAAATGAGGTTTAAAGGGTTCGAAAGGTGCGATTGATACCTTTCGAATGCTTAAATCACATTCATGTGTCTTTATTAGATCAAACTTTACAGACTAAAACGTAATATAGTACACGTTTACCACAACCACGTAAGTGTGCCACTCACTTACTATTACGTTTGACCCTGCAAAAATTGTATCAAATATAGATATTTGAATGCAATTTTAATCGTCTGAAAGGCATTAACCACCCATTTGGACCCCCCCCCCCGGGGTGTCGACCCACCATTAAACTTTAATTCACTTCCTCGTTTTGAACGCTTTAAACCACACACGTGTGTAACTATGATGTATTGGACGATTAGTCACAGACGCAGAGGAAGACTATATTTTAGAGATAAATGTTAATTTAATATTTTTTCTCAAATGCCAGTGTTGAATGTGGATCTTGTTTAATTAATCATTAATTAATTATTTCATTAAACAAATTCTTTCTTCCTTTACAGTATTAACGCCATCTACTAAGGACTGTGGATAATTTGTCAGAAAGATACTCCTGAAGAAATATGTTGTGGTACTTCCAATTCCAACACATCTGTTATTGAGGAAATATACAAAAACTTCATCGAAGACTGGGATCATTGCCACGCAGCTGGCATTGATGTGAATGTAGATCTGACAACATTATAAACAACCTTCGATAATGTAGTGGCCAAGGAATCTAAGTGGTATAAAAACTGCAGGTGGGAGTTCCATCAGGATAGACTACAACATAAACTAAAGCAATCACAGGTGGCGGATACTGTGGTTAAATATTCGAGTAAAGATAGTATTGCTTCCATTACGACAAAGACTCCAAGGAGAAGACCCATACTAAAGACATCGGACAACTGTCTGTTCTGCATGAAAACGGCAGGAATAAAAAATGTTTTGCAATCCTTCCAGAAACTGGAGCTTAATAAAGAACTTAAGAAAAAAGTGGTCCACCGTAAAGATTCCAGCGTTTTGACTCGGCTTTCTACTGGTAGCATGTGAATTGAAATACCGTAGAAACTGTTTCATCTATTTCTACCACCGCTTCGATTCACTTAACGTGAAAAGCTATGATCCTGAAGATGACTGCAGGGCTTTGTCCAATGAGATAAATAGGATGAGAAAGATGAAAGAGTTTTATGGTATTTCAATTCATTTGATACCAGATCTCCAGTAGAAAGCCGAGTCAAAACACTGGAATCATTACAGAGGAGCACTTTTTTCTTAAGTTCTTTATTAGCTCCAGTTTCTGAAAGGACTGCATAACATTAATTCCTCCTGTTTTCATGCAGAACAGACAGTTAGTTGTCCAATGCCTTTAGTATAGGGCTTCCCCTTGGAGTCTTTGGTCTGTAAAATTTGATCTAATAAAGACACATGAATGTGGTTTAAAGCATTCGAACGGTATTAATTGCACCTTTCGAACGCTTTAAATCTCATTCGTTTGTCTATATTAGGTCAAACGTTATAGATTCGAATGTAGTACTATGTATGCTTATTACACTGCCTGCAAAAGGTGTATAATAGTTTCATTCTGATTTTTCTGCTTAACCGTTGCCTCTACGAAAAAGTTGATGGGAATATGTTTTGTGCAGAATGTTGTTCTGAACAATTTTGCTATTTTAAGTATTTTGATTGGAGTTGCTGTTCTTGAGATAAATCAAAAGAACTGTTTTCCGGCTGCCATTTTCCAAGATGGCGGCCAGTAAGGCGGCCTGCCAAGTTGGCCCCCCCTTCTAGTATCAAATAACACTACCTGACTAACAAATTTCAGCAGGTGGCCAAACTTTTACATTCCATGTAACTCCCAGCATGGCAGTCACACGTATTATAAGTTTTATTGTTGCCGACCACTTTACAGCGTAGGAATGGTGAGCCTCGTGTACTGCAACTGTGTTATTGTTAGTTGCATGGGTGGTTACTGAAATGGCTGGTTTTTGGAATCAGATCTGCACAGACTAGTCTGCCGCCAAGCAGATAATTTATTGTTGTAGCTTAATTGTTAGAGTAATTGTTGTCAGACAGCGGCTCACTAGCACACTTGATTTCAGCATGTTGGTGTAAATTCCCCATGCGGTAGAAATCTTTGGAAATCGTTGGAATCAGGTATCTTGGGTCCAGTAACGAAGAATACCACAACATTAAAGTCTGGGAAGGTGTCCTTTGTGGTTAAAACGTGCCCTCAATATCGTCGATTTGTGTTACTGGATAGCTAGATAATAGCTAAGGTCAGGGCTCCCACGTTAATTCTCATAGGGTATAAAATCACGTCTACAGCTCGTTAGAAAAGTTTGCATATCTAAATTTTGGCACACAGGTAAAGAGTAGTACGGGGGAGTGCCTTTTTGTAAAATGGGGGTTGCAGCTAGAAGCACGTGCCCCTGAAGTGACATGTAAATGCAAAATTGTATTGTTATCCAACAGTCTATTGTAACATGCTTTAGTGTTATGCGCGCACCGTTTCAGTACTTATATTCTGCAACAATTCACCGAGTTTTTAACAAAATAACTATTTTTGCAATTATTGAACTTTTTAATTGCTTCAACGGCATGGTAAATAAACTAACCTTGGTTGCAGGTTAGATACTGTTCAGCTGAGTTTTATACAGGGTGTACCTAAAAGGTCTGGCCAAATTTTCAGGGTGTAGTCTATGATCAAAAGTAAGACTAAAAAGTCCTATAAACATGGGTCTAGAAATGCATCCTTTTTTCGTTACAATACCCCAAAGTTAGAGGTAAAAAGTTGAAGTTTTTCCATAACTTCCCATCTAATTTGCCCAAACGTATACAATTGATACATCCCTCTTGCAATTTCATTACTTCATAATGTAGGTCGTAAAACTTTGCGGTTGGGGCAGTAATGGAGGAAGGGGGGGGGGGGAACAAGTTGGGGGAGGGGGCATCTTTAGTAGTTTTACTGAAACAAATGCGGTGTCCCCATGCAGAGACCAAAATCTTCAATCTGGTATCATCTTCAGTTCAGCAGACAGAAATTTGAGCCTTTTGTGACTACAAAAGGTGCTTGATGGGTCCATCATGCGTTCCAACACAGGCAAGGGTACGTCTTACCATCGACTGGCGAACGCATTCAAAGACACCTAGTGTATTTCGGATCGTATGGCAACACTCGACAACCCGCTGTCGTAGGATTCGTCGTTGTTGACTGGAACTGAATACACAAGTGACTTTAGGTGTCCCCACAAGTTAAGGTCAAGTGGATTCAGATCTCGTGAACGTGGGGGCCACGCGTGCGGTCCTCCTCGACTAATCCATCGAGCTGGGTAGGCACGATTTAGGAATTGTCATGCTAGGAGGTTAAAATGTGGTGGAGCACTGTCGTGCATGAACTACATTCGTTGTCCGATACCCAATGGAAAATCCTGCAGTAAGGTAGGCAACTCGTGTTCGAGAAACCGTTGATAGGTTTCACCATTTAAGGGGTTATTATGGAAATTAATGATGCCATCCCTGGTGAAGCTTGCTTCATCAGTGAACAGAACTGACGAAATGAACAATAGGGTCTTCGGCACATTGCTGCATAAACCACTGGCAAAATGCCACTCGTGCTGGGCACTTAGCCGGTGAAAGCGCCTGAACACGCTGGAGGTGGTACGGATACAACAACTGTTCGTGCAGAGCCCAGGCAGTCATATGCGACACACCTTCCATTGTTCCAATTACTCTAGTACTGGCTCTAGGAGTTGCCTCTATCCGGCCCAGGATTCGTTGCCCTACAGCAGGCTTTCTGCCGGCTCTTTCCCTTCCCCATTTGGCAGTAACAGGCTCGAATCTTCTAGTGTCTCAAACGTGACGGTCAATGGCTACAAAGGTCTGCCTATTTGGTACCTGCCGATTTGGGAAAGCTTCATGATAGACTGTTCCGATTCGTGCGTCCATACATGAGATGCATGTTACCAAATTCCTGGAATGAATATGCCTCCATACGCAACTTCAACTTCGAATAAATTAAAGAAGTTCAACAAGATGCGAAAATAGTGATGATCAAAAGAAATCTGCTATCCAAAGCCTACTTGGCTGGTTGAAATGTGATTTAAAACAAGAGAAATGCGATGAATAAAAAGTTCAACTAGATGCAAAAAGAGTGATTGTCAAAAAAGTCTGCTATCCGAACCTCTCTTGGCTTGTTGCAATGTGGCCTAAATGAGGTGAAATGTGACTGATAAAAGAAGCTCAACGAGATGCAGAGAAAGATATCAATAATGTTTCCCGGCAAAACCTGCAATGGTATTGCTGGGTAGCCATGAAGTACTGTTTTCTTTGTCATTACTTGCCACAACATCTGCTCTGCAGGGAAGCTAGACAGAAAGGCTTACTGGAGACTTAGGTAACTTGAAAAGGCAGGCCTTCCGGACTAATGCCCGTTTGTCTTGTTTTGATGTGTACTAGGATCCGTCGTTAAGGTTTGGCCCACCTTGCTCCCCCCTCCCCCCCCATTTCCCCATCTGCAAAGTTTTGAGACCTAAAATCAACATTACATTATGAAGTAATGAAATAGCAATTGTAGTTATTTGGACAAATTAGGTGAGAAGTTATGGAAAAACTTCAACGTTTTACCCCTAACTTTGGGGAGCTATAATGAAAAATGGATGCATGTTTATAGAATTTTTTAGTATTACTGTTGATCGTAGACTATACTCTGAAAGTTTGACCAGACCTTTTAGGTGCACCCTTTTAGGCTAATACCATCAACCCTTCCTATGCAGCCGAGCCATCGTCTTCTTTTCAAACTTTTAAATGCTCTAACTTTTGTAATTTCTATTTTTTTGTTTTAACATCGGATGGCAGTCAGTGGCCACTAGGTCCTTGCCATTCCGGTCCTTATATTATACTAGATGTAAGCCCGTGCTACGCATGGGGTGTTGTAATGATTGCGTGATGTTTCCATCACGGGGTTGGTTTGGTGCAGTTCTTTATATGTAAGTGGCAGTAAAGTGATTGATTGCGTTCAGAGCCGTAATTAAGGGGGATGCGAAGGGTGCAAGGCATCCAGGCCCAGGAGGCAAGGGGGCCCAAAATTCAAAGCAGGTGGCCGAAAGTTTTTACATAAAACTTGTGTCCTAAGTTTTGTGGGTGTGCCTCGTTATTGAGGCACTCCCTTTAGTTGTACTTGCTGGCCACCACAGCAACTTCCTGTAACCTGATGTGTGGCCTGTATGTTTAATAAAGGCTGTAAAGATCAGTGTTGGCAGGAAGCCAATGCTCACTATTATGCCATTCAACCCCCTGTTATCATTGGACCCACACTCACTGGGAGGGGGTTCATACCCGCACATCGGTAGTTAGCTAGGAGCTTGATAACTTAGGCTAACGTAGCAAAAACCACTATAAAATAGGCCACAATCATGAACCCAAAATTCTTTAGTTTTGGGGGCTCTACATTTTACTCTTGCACCCCTTCCTTTGAAAAATGCTAGCTGCAGCACTGATTGTGTTGGCGTTGCCATGTGTTGCGATTTATTGACTTTTGACTTGAGTGTTGCTAGCACTGCTGCAGTTGTTTTGCAGTACAGTACAAATGAAGTGGCCAGCACAAACGAAGTGGTCATACGTTTTCTAGCAGGGAAGCATAAAATTTTCTCCCACCCAGAGAAAATATTTATTTACGTCAACATTTTCAATTACCAAGCACAACTGGAGGGGGAGTGGGAGAGTAGTAAGGAGACAGGTACAGCCGAAAAGGAAAATGAATGAATGGTCCTTTTTTTTTTTGGGGGGGGGGGGGGGGCGGCTGTGGCGGATGGAGAACCATTTTCTGATGCTGGGTTGCCGGATTGGGAAAATGCGGAGGAATATGATGATGACACAGACCCCAGACATCGGCATATTCTTCGTTAGCAGCATATTGGGAGCTACTAATTTGTAACGTCACACGCCAAACGGGGTATAAGTAAATAAAAAAGAACTGATTGGCTATAAAAATCTGGCTGTCGGACTGATTTACTGCCAAACGGAAAAAAGGGCAAAAAGAAATAATAAAAAGTCATCACTCGTCTCCCTTAGTAACGTGGGGCCGAGGTGGGGAAAAAATGGAAATAAACACCTTTGTTTCTATTAAGCCTTAAAAAACAAAAATACCTATGTTAAGCCATGGGAACAGCTACGTTTTGAAGGAAAACCCGTGTGTGGATGATTAAAGCATCTTTTGGCTTCGCATCGCTTGCACTTGCACTATGCAACCAACGCGTGACTACTGAGTAGTGATGATGTGATTACGAATTAAAAACTTTATTCAGATTACAAAGTCATACAGAACATAACCATGACATAACGCTATGCAGTTACCACGTTGATCACTCAAGTCACTGAAATAGCCAAGCATTTTTTTTTCTAAAACACCGAGCAGTTTCGTACTCAAAATCCCGATTGCTTCTTTTTAAACTTTAAAATTAGATGCTGTCTTTTGTTTACAACACAACTGCTAACAAATCCGTACAGCTTGAACTGACTTGTCGTAAATAATAACTGTAGGCGTCGAACGATAGCTGCCGTACATGCTGAGACAACGGTTTGTGCTACATTGTACATTCACGCAAGTATAGCCCACTACATCCCGGTCGTGCATATTGCTTCGTTCGCTTGCGTTGACTATCAAGAGATGGCGCCACGACTGTTGATCCGGGTGTTTACTTGCGGCCGTCGGCCGTCGTGTGGCCATCTCGTTGCGCCCATCTGACTCGACAACTCGATTTTATTAATAAAGATTGTTATGTGAATACACCATGGTAACTAAACTACGTAAGTTGCAACAGAAAAGAGACTGCGGCAGTCTATCACTGCCTGGAACATTTGAACCACAATGCAGATCGCGAGTACAGGGTCCAGTCAAGCAAGAAAAAAGTAAATTTTTTCAAAGTAGTATGTCTTAGTAATGTGTCGAGTTTAATGGCTACGCTAGACATAGTCTACTTGATGGCATATCGGCCAAGTAGATGAGATTAATTGTGATTGAGTGACCAATTCCAGCTTCTTTGCTTTATTAAAATTAACCTTGGGAGGGACAACTTAAGGGGGGTACGCTGAATGAGTGAGAGAAGTGAACGAAAATCAGCATTTGTTAGTCTGCTCGAAAATGGAATTGAACAAACTAAGTATAAGACACATTGGCATACAATAAACCAAACCGTGTCAGTTTGGCTAATTGGGCAATGGCAAATGTGAAAATTATGAACGAGAAAAGTTATCGACATAAAATACCACCAGACAAAAAAGGTAGAGATGACGATTATACCGTGAGATTCTTTGCATCCACCCAAAACCAAAACTGGTATAAGAGAAGCCACTAAGTTTCCAAAAAGGGTTATTCAACCAGGAAAAGGCCGCCAAGGTTATTCGCACCGATCAATACTTCGGACGTTAAATGAAAACTTGGAAGATTGTTATCGCTAGTAGCAATCTTCTAGTTTTCATTTAACTTTTGAACTATTAGTAGGTGCGATTAACTTGGTTATTAGGATTAACTTTAGCGGCCTTTCCCTGGTTAAATGATATCACTACTTTCAAAGGCCGACCCTTTTTGGAAACTTGGCGGCTTCTGTTATACCAGTTATGGGTGGATGAGATGAGTAGCCGAGTCGCTCGCTCATTCAGCATCATCTTGCTACGCTCGAAGACATTATTTTTTGCAACGCTTATGCCACTGACAGATAATTCCACAACAAAAACGATCAGTCTAATGATCAATATAGGACGCGTTTTCGTAGGATTTCAATCCATACACTAACGGTAACAGTCGCCAGCCTTTCATTTCACCTTGTGTATCCTCATTCGCCGCATTTACCAAGATTCACCAGTCCGTGTGATTTCTCTAGAGATTTCTTTTCTCCGTCACATATCAGTCAGACCGACCGACCTTCTTTTCACGTTAGCAAGTCTTGCTTCTAATTAGGCAACCTGATTCTGTGCAGTCTTGCGTACATTTTATAAAAAAATTAAATAAATTGCACTGCGTAAGCTGCAAAGTAAAGCAGCAACAGGAACCATACCTAACTTATAATTTGTGTTTGTACAACACTTTACATAGATTTTCTTGTTTCACTCATTTTAAGAATTTTTAAATTACGTTGTGCGCTTTATGTTGTAGCGATTTTGTGCAGTCATCCAATCAGTTCGCATCAGTTCCAGTTTAAAGCGTGTAGCACACTACTCCGTTCCGTCCCGACAACTAACGACAACGGATGGTCCAGTTTCCATTGCTAACCGTTGCAGTCGGATCCGCTGAGCTTTTAAATTTGATCGTGCCCAAATTGGCAATGCTGATGAAGACGGACTTGTAGTAACCTTAAATAGATAATTAAATAGAACGTCGTAGTAAATTAGGCATTAATTCGTTATGCTTGGGCATGATAACATTTAGTCCAGAAGGCAACTGAAATAGGTTCGCTTCTGTATTTAGTAGGGGAAAGGCGTTGTACGCAGGAGCGTTACGGACAATGACAGGTGCGTACACTTCTCCGATGCGATCAGATTTTGACTGAAGGCCTCTCCAGACAGAAGCAAATTTCGTGCGAAGCTATGCGTGACTACGCGCCTACAAGGTCAATACTGTAGCAATCGTGCGGTTGGAGTTGTGTTAAGGACGAATATTGACGTCTTTTTTACACCATAGTGCGTTGGCGTGCAGCCGCGAGCAGCCAGTCTGGTTAGGGCTAGACGTCGACGTCCGTCGTCGTCTCCCACGCTCCTGCGTACAATGTCTTTCCCCTACTAAAGACAGATGCGAACCTATTTCCGTTAACTTGTGGACTTAAACTTTATCATGCCCAAGCGTAAAGAATTAGTACCCAATTTACTACGACTTTCTATTTAATTATCTATTTAAGGTTACTACAAGTCCTTCGTCATCTGCATTGCTAATTTGGGCGGGATCAAATTTAAAAGCTCAGCGGAGCCGACTGATATGGTTAGCGACGGAAGCAATGTGCGCTGGACTATCCGTTGCCGTCAGTCATCGGAATGGGACAGAATGGAACGGAGTAGTGTACCACAAGCTTTATTGTCTCGTTCTCCACACTGTGCTCTCTGGGTCTTCCCCAAACACTTTACATGAGTGTTCTTGTTCACTTAAAAATATTTACGCTACATCCTACTCAGTCCGCATTAACGTTTTCGTGCTTTCATTCAATCACAGGGACTTGGCATCCGTAGCTTGCGAGTCGCATGGATACACATTCTATACATATAATGAAAGGTATGAAACCAACCAGAAGCCTTATCATAGAACAATTGAGCGTTATTCAATTTTACGCTTACGAGCTATTATCATCTGCACGTCTTTATTGATAACTTGTCTCGCACTCGTACTTTGTCCAGAGTGACCTGAGAAGCGTTTTAACATGGAGGTAAAAGCCCCGGCCATTACCGGAAGTTGACTAGATAGCAAAAACTGAAGCTGCCCTCAGATTGCTCTGGACAACCTAGTGGTATAAATAATGACTTAAAACGTGAGACATGTTAACAATAAAGACGTTCAATGCAAGTTCCAGTTGCAGATTGTTCTATGATAAAGCTTCTGGGTGGTTTCCACCCCTTTATTTATATGTATAGAGTCTGTTTCGATTCGACGCGTGAGCGACGGACGCCAAACCCCTGTGCATTCAATTAGGTTCCGTTCTCCTCAAACCCCCTCCCCTTCCTATTCACCGATATAATCCAAGTAAGTTAGTAAGTTTAACTTGAGGTTTGGTCGACAGTACCAATTTGTTAGGTTTTAAGGAAAGCCAGAGCAGGAGTGCAGGTAGGGGAGGTCTTCCTATAGGATCTTCCCGGTAAAAAAAAAAAAACGTATTAACAATAGTCTTTTTTTTAGGGGGGGGGGGCTGAACGGGAACCTAACAGCCTAAAAAAACGGTCCTCAGCAAATTTTGAAGGCAAAATATGGCGTTGCCTTTTAGGTCTTGCCCGTCTTGGTCTTTTGCCTTAAGGTGGCACTATAGCACCGATTGAAAAGCGAACGAATATACCATGGCGTCATCTAGTGGCATTGATACCGTTTATCTTTACAGCTTGCTCCCAGGTGCATGAGGACGTAACCAAAGTTTCACTCAATAATTAAGGGGGCTCGTGGCTTTTCTGTTTCGTTAAAAGAAATGTTGTGCGTCGTTTCGCTTGAAGGAAGCAAGTGCTAGATGTTGCTTGATTCTGTTTGCTTTCAATCGGTGATGGTGCCACTTTAAATCCGCCAGGGCCAAACACCAAGAACCATTACCACACATCACTTATAAACCACATTTTACATGGGTTTTCTTATTTCTCCTGTTTCGAGATATTCATTTTAATCAAACACCACGTGCAGTGCCGATACTGTAGACCAAGGCTGGTATTAAAATAATCAAAGCAGTCACTACAACACACACCTTGCCAAGCACTGAACGAATTAGTAAGACTAACTCAAGGGTTTATTAACATAGTTGACCAACCATTTCTTACGTTTTTAATTTAAGTTAGGCCTATATATACACGGCACTAACTCGTACTCGAAGCTGCTAGTGTTTTACCACAGATAAGGAGAGAACCGCTACTGGCTTGACTTGACGCAAACGCTACTGGCCGATTCCTGCCGTTTGAAACACAAATGCAGACGTAGAAATATTCTCGAGACCCTTTTCGGTTGTCTCGCGTCGCTCGAGACATTTCTTGGTGCAATTCTTATGCTGCTGACAGATATTTCCACACCAAAAACGATCAGTCAAATGATCAAGCAAATACCCAGTGTAGTGCGCGTTTCGCAATATTTCAGTTCATAAACAAACGGTAACTTGTTCCTAGTCGTTCATTTCTCCTTGTTATCTCATTCGCCACATTTACTAAGCATTCACCATGCTTCTCTCTCTTGGATCTCCCCACCCAACACTTTACTTGTTTTTCTTGTTTCACTTATTTTAACGGAATGTTGACATAGTTGACCAACCTTTACCTGCGGTTTGAATTAAGCTAAGCCTACACTAAGCACTACATCGCTCCCAGAGCTGATTGTATTTTACCACAATAATTGTACTGGATGGTTACTGATGACGGCACACGATAATGGCTTAACGTAAACACTATTCGTCGAACCTTGCTGTTTGAAACGTTGCGAATTCGGACGTAGAAATATTCTTCACACCATTTTTTGTTGTTGTCGATATATTTTATGTAAGTATAATTAGCATTTCTTTTCCCTATCTTTACCTTACTGCTTGCTTATTTTGTTGTCCTGGATTTGTCATTTTCTCGTTGAATGAATTCAAGTTTAAAACAGATAATAAAATGATATTGCCCAAGGTCGAGTAGAAAGGTATATAGTATATTAGAGAACAAAAACGAACTCGTTTGATGCTTAAGCTGATCCAAACTCAAAACTGCAAAGGAACACAAATAAACTTTCCTGTAAGGTTTCAGATAGACATTTTTAGATTATTGGTGATCATGACACAATAGTGGCTTACTGTTAATTAATGGTAGGAGAGCCCAAGGCCTTTTTTAAAATGATAGGACATTTTCAGATTATCGGTGATTACGACACAATGGTGGCTTTTTATGTTAATTAACTGTAGGAGAGCATAAACATTTTCAGATTATAAGTGATCATGGCACAATGGTTGCTTTTCATGTTAAATGTAGGAGAACTTAAGTATTTACAGATTACGAGTGGTCACAGCACAATGGTGGCTTTTTAAGCTGTAGGAGATCATTACAAACATTTTTCAAAATGTTGTGATTATTTCAGCATTTTTCTTTTTGTATGTTGTAAATCTTGCCTGTTTTTTAAATGGTGACTATTTCATTTTAGTAGTCAACATGGTACAGTCATCATTTTCCTTTTTTTTTTTTTAAATCTGAAGGAAATGAGAGCCCAAGACACTTTTTGACACTTTTGCAGACACTTTTTCAGATTAATGGTTATCACAGCACCATAACTATTTTACTTTGTATCAACAGTTTTCCTATTGCTATAATGTTCGAGATAATAAGGTTACAAAAAATATGCAAATCAAAATACATAATTAAAAATATATATATATATACATTTATGGAACTTTGAACATGTTTTTACAGTACGTGATGTATTTTGTCCTTAAGTCATAAAGCACTTTAACAATTACACATTTACAAAGCTAACGATCTAGGTATCTTAAGACCTCCAATAATAACTTTTCCATTGACATTTGTGCAACGAATATACAGACTACATTGACTAAGGTAATTAGTTAGGGCATTATCTCTAGTCCACTTCACTGTCATCAGCCCAGCTGAGTTTCTTGCCAGTCTTGACTCCATGAGCACAATGGTACGTGAACTTTACTCCTCGCAGGAGGCACTTCATTAGTGGCTCACAAGACGGGATGCAAGGTGCACAACAGCTGAACAAGATAAACCAATAGGCACAAAACCAAGATATCTGCATCGCAAATAACCAGAGGATGAGGAACCATAAGCATTTGTTGCCTCCGCTGTTACCTGATCCCATGACCTGCAACGACAACTTGGGTAAGATGGTGCTACAATAACGAGTAGTTCTTTTTTTTTTTTACATTAGTAAAGATTTAGTAATTCTGAATGCCGACAGGCTCATTTTAATTTGCTCGACTTACGAATTTTGAAGAGAATAATAACGCTTACGTCAATCACCCAGTGCCTGATGAAGGCGGAAGACTTAGTTGAAAAACTATAGTGCCGAAAATTTGCAGTAGGCCTACAGAAGTCTGAAACTTCCAAGCTGGCGTAAGCGTTATTATTCTCTTCAAAATTTAGTAATTTAACTAAGTAATTTAAAAAAACAAAAAGTTTTAGGCCTACAGATTTATTCGCTTGACGAGAAAAACATTTTTCTTAAAGCTTGGCCATTATTGTCAGTCTTCATACTTACTTATCCATTTACTTAACCATTTTTCTTATTGTAGTTTAAGTAAAAATGGTTAAGTAAATGGATAAGTAAGTATGAAGACTGACATTATTGGTATTGGCCAAGCTTTAAACAATGCATTATTTTATTATTTTTTTTAAAGAAACTTGACGTTACCCGGTTTTTCCCCCCACGTGTCCCTCCCTCATTGGTCCTGACCAAATCCACCCGGCTATCCTTAGAAATTGTGCTGCTGCTCTTGCCTTGCCCTTATTTATCATTTTTCGCAAGTCTCTTGACAACAGGAATTAGGGCGTGTTTACTCAGCGAATCTCCTTTCCATTCTCGCAGCTAGAACTCAATCACGATGGCAAAGGTGACATTGCCATTGTAACAACGCTAAATGGATTAGCTAAATCCGACATCGTTTGAGTAAATACTCGCAGTCTTATAATCCGTGCCAATAATATAAAGAATTCCTCATGACGAAATTTTTTCCAAACGCTTCTGAACTCACGTTATTTGCTGTTTTCGTTGCGAGGCGGCAGACATAAAACCGCCACCATGTTGGAATTTGAGGTGATTTCTAGCTTCTAGCTGCGAGAATGCAAAAGCGAGTCGTTGAGTAAACGTGCCCTTATCCCATATGACTGGAGAAAGGCGTCGATCATCCCCATTTTCAAGAATGGAGACCGTTACAAACTCCAAAACTACAGACCCCTTCCTTAGCCTGACTTCTCAGGTCTTAACAATTTTTGAGAGACTCAATCCACACAGCTTTGAATACTCCCTTTGAGAAGCAAACTTCTTGCTTTGTGAAAAACAGCATGTTTTTTTTAGTTAACTTTTCATTTTAACGTTGGTTTGGCATTTTAATTTCTGTTTTTATTAATACATTAATAACACTAGATTCGAAGCAAAAGAATGCAACGTGACAGGGCACACGAATCGAACATGAAAGGTTTCTTTGCACTAATCGAAACTTATGTAAAGAAGAAGCTGTATATTTAAAGTGCCAGTTTCGTAGCGGAACCTTGCGTTATTAAGTTAAATCTTCTTAAAAGCTATGTAAATTGAGTAACAATGCGCTATATTAATTTCTGTAAGTCTTACAATACAACCTAAAATGTTCATAATTTTATTAAAAATGTGATAAATATTGAAATAAAAAATCTGGCAATACTTCATCCGGCCAACTCTACCTTTCCAACTTAACTAGTGGTGTACGCACAATCTTGCGATCCGTCCCTATCTCTTCCTCCCTCCCCCGCGCCACTCTGGCTAGGTAGTTATATCATTCAACTATTGAAAGGCCGCCAAGGTTAATCCTATTAGCCAAGTTAATCGCACATACTAAGAGTTCGAAAGTTAAATGAAAACTCGTAGATTGTTACTAGCGGTACCATTTTTCAAGTTTTTATTTAACATCCATAGTATTATTCGGTGCGATTAACTTGGCTAATAGGATAAACCTTGGCGGCCTTTCATTGGTTGAATGACATCCCTACCTTCAAAGGCAGATTCTTTTTGGAAACTTGGCGGTTTGTACACCAGTTTTGGTTTTGGGTGGATATCACAACTTTCTTAGAACTGTGAACGTGCAAAAGGTTACACCATCTTATCTCCATCTGTACCTGTTTTCTGGAGGAATTTGATATGTGTAAATTATCACATTGACCATTGCCATTCGCTGAGCCAAATTGACCTTGGCTTATTGTACGAGCATTCTTCACATGCTTAAGTTTCTCCAATCCCATTTTTGCAGACACTGCCTAACAATCGCTGAATTCGTTCGCTTCAGCACATGCCCTTTAGTTGTTTTGTTTATCCTTGTACCTTCCCCTTACTTTTTCAAGATTTCATCAGCATTAGGATTTATTCTCGACATAAGCTATGCTTTTAGTTGCTTGCAGTTGATACAGACACATGTAACTTAAGACTGAACATACAAAAAGTCAGCGCACCATCTTATATTCCACTATCTTTTTTTTTTGCAGGCGTTTCATGTCTATAACTAATTAGGAATTTTTTTCGTTTGCTTTCTTCGTTCACATTTAGTCATGCAGAAACCCCCGTTACTAAAACAGCAGAACGCGAAGCATTTTATTTTTTGGTTATTACCAAAAGCCCCGCTTGCTCATGGATGCTCGTATTGTTGCGTACCATCATCTAGTGTGCAGCTATTTATTCTTACCCAATCCACGAGCAAAAAGTCATGAGATTTATGGCCTATGGGATTTAACATGGGAAAAATCTTATTAGCTAGTCAGCTAGCTAGCTAGACAGTAACATAAAAACAACGTTATTGATGTATCTTTCTCTCTTTGATTGGTGGACACTCATCCTTTAAATTTTAGTTTGTCTTAAAGGCACATAACTCCCTCCGGTATATTTTAACAGTTTCACTCGATACATTACCGGAAATAGTTTTATATAAACTGATTTACCTTTCATTTACCGGTCTAAGGGTACGATGCAGATCTCAGTAGTGGCGCGTGAATGTTATTAGGCTTGTTTTAAACTCGGTCCGAGCGGTATTTAACTCCCGCCACATCGCTGGCAAGCTGCGGCTCTGGAGGAAGGATAATTAATCCTTCGTTCATGTTTGCGACTTGGTCGAACGATGTGTCACGTTGCCGCGGCCCCGAAATGAGTTTAAGTAGTGTCGTAGACCAATGCGCGTTGCGGTCGTTTGAACTATATTTTAGCGTAGGTAACGCAGAGTAAAGCGGCCAGAACGGAGGGATTTATGTGCCTTTTCTCTGACCCTTTTCCTTACATTTTCCACAATTTGAAACATTTCTGTCGCATTGGGATTTATCCTCAACATCCCAAAAAAATGCTTTTAGTTGCTTACAGTAAACAGACATGTCTGCTAGCAATCAATTTTTTTAACAATCGGATGTCTACAATTGGATGATCTACTGTTACTTGGCGGCGACACACTAGCGTGTGTCTAAATTCGAAATTAAACCATCAGCGAAAATCATAAAAAGGAACAACAGAACAGCAAGCCACCTTTAAACACTTAAGCTTCATTCAAGTCATCGACGCGGAATGAACTGATGTGACTGACTTATAGCATTCAATCGTAGGGATATTTTTCGGAGGAAGGGGAAATTTTAATGCCTCCCCCCCCCCCGCCATCTCCCCCAGTTTAAACCCCCTGCTAGAAAAAGTATGACCAGTTTATTTTTATTGTGCGATTACTTTCCTTGCTTTACCTAGTGTATGGCTTCATGAAAAAAAGTTTTGAAAAAATTAGCGAATTTAGATACATCCAATGATTTTTATGCCCCTCGGCTCGGGTAGTATTTTTTTAAGGGGTGCATTTGGTTCCCGCTTCCTCGTTTTTATCAATGATCTACCTGAAAGAATCCAATCAAGCTGTAACATTCTCGGTGACGACTCAAAAATCTTTCGTGGCTTACATAATACTGATGGCACTGCAACTCTGCAGAATAATCTTGATGCCGTTCTTGAGTGGGCCAACGATAACCTCACGAGTTTCAACCTGGCAAAGTGCGAAATGCTCAACCTCGGGAAAAACAACCCCGATCATACCTATATATGTCTACATGGAGACTTTTTCCTAGTGTCGATCATGCAAAATCCTGGATGTCGTTTTTGCCAGTGATCTGAAACCAAGTACCCAATGTGCCATTGCTGCCAAGCGTGCAAACTCTGGCATTATCAAATCAAATTTTTCTTCTCTGACCGGCCGAACCTTCCTGTCACTGTACAAAACGTCTATTCGGCCGTACCTCGATTACTGTGTTCAGGTTTGGAATCCGCATTTGATCAGGGACCAGCACATCCTCGAAACCATGCAGAGAAGAGCTATGGAGATTGTCCCCGAATGGTGTGATCTTGATTACCAAGACCGCCTAAAGCGTTCACAGCTTAATACTCTCATCGATCGCCGTCTAGAGGAGACTTGCTTCTCATGTACCAAATCATCACCCACAAGAGCACCATAAACCCAGACGTCTTCACTCCCTCCTTGTCCTCTTGTACTAGGGGCCATAACAAAAAGATCTTAATACAGGAACACCGAACTGACATTGGGAAATGTACCTTTGATAGGAACATGGGAACGAACACGGACAGACAAATTCTAAAAACGCACCGAAATCTTAGGGAATGCACCGATCAATGAATCAACATTTACAGCCCCTCTTTATGGAGTACATCGTGAAATTTAGTTGAATCAGTCCGGTTTTGAGCTTGTTAATTAATGGTATCTATTCACCAAATGACAGGTTATCTAGCGCCGTCTACCATTATTTACTTCTATGTAGCACTTGATTTCAACAAGCGAAGGAACGTGCACAAAGAAATTTCTTTCACACAACAAACTAGCTACGTGCCTCCTTAATTAGTGACTGCTAAGTTGGCAGGGCCGGATTTATAAGGGGGCAAAGGGGGCAATTGCCCCGGGCCCCTCAGCCAAAGGAGCTCCCCATTACACAAAACTACAATAATTAAAAGATAACCATACTGTATTTCATTGAAAAAAATATTCCATTCAGAAATTTCTAGTACGTTACGTGCCACTATTGACATGAGCACGTGGCCTCACAAGGGATTTTTTTTCCATTCGTATTATTTTCCTGAACTGTTTGCTCCCGAGGTCTCTTTCAATCATTGACAGGTGGGTGGAGCCTTAAGTATCGGACATAAAATTTTACCCACTTCTAAAGGCGCAGCAGTTTGCATCTCATCGCTTAACTGTTTCTGGTGCAACAATAGCTTACACGCACAGTGAACTATTGTTTATGGTTCGAACAAGTTGGTGAGCTTCATTGTTGCATTTACGGTTGTCACAAAGAACAAGAAGCCAATGAAAACAAATGTGGCGCGTGCATTGGTACAGTTTAGGCAACCCCGAAGAGTCACTGGCCACCCGGTCTGTTTAAATGTACGATTGAAGTCCTCTCTCCAGCAAAACTAAAACTATTAATTTCTACGTTTCTATTCAATATATTTCGACCAAACTTGGCCAGATAGTAGATAGCAACTTTTCCCAACTTTTACGCTTTTCCGTGCAAGAGTAAACGTACGGAGCCACACGGAAATTTGAAAACTGTTCACTTCTTGTTGTTGTGGCTGTTCTTGTTCTTGTGTGACACGGTTTCAGAAAAAACTACTGCACCTACCTAAAATCTGAAACATGATCTAGGCCAGAAATTTCCCTGGACTTCTTCTCACAGAGACCACTTTTTCGATTGGTTGCGAGTTACAGGTCCCTGAACGATCATTTTGATTTTTTACATTGTTTTAACCATTGTAATTAGGAAACAATGCCATTCAGCAAACTCCATATCCATTCTTCGTGCACATGTTACATCTTTGCTAAAAAGCTGCGAAATGAAAGAATCCGTGTTTCAGCTAAACGATATAGATTTAAACCAAACTAAGCTACGTTGTTAATTTCGAGGCGACAGCTAGAAACGATAGAAACGTAGCCAGCAACAATCGACTACATGCATAAAGCTTTGTAGCGCGACGCAATAGCTGTGAAAAAGATACACGGATTACAAACGTCAAGTGGGCCGTAAAAAATGGGGTTATATGATTGAATTTTCACTTGTTAGAATGAACACGGATAAAAACTGAGGATTTTTAATTGAAATAATAAAATTTACAATTCAATGAAAAAATTCCATCTGTTTAGGTGCTGTTGTGCTTTACCAATCATATATTTAAAACGTAAAGTACAACAGCACCTAAACAGATGGAATTTTCTCAATTGTACATTTTATTATTTCAATTAAAATTCATCAATTTTCATAATTCAATTACATAACCCCGTTTTTTAAGGCACACTTGACGTTTTTGTTTGTAATATAATTTTATACTGAACTCGGTTTAATTTAATTTTGCAAAAAAATCTGGAAAAAATGATTTAGTCACAATTAAATTTTACGAAACCTACAATCCTAAAGAGCGAATAAAAAAAATATCACCAAAATTTCCTCGACAATTTGTTGCTTCCGTGCTCGCTGGAGGCCAGAAACAGGCAATAGAAGAGGGCAAAATGCTTTAGCTTCTGTGGCTGGATCCCGCTGGGGAAGCTTACAGCGCTGCCGCCCCCCCCTGCCCCTGCCCGCCCCTGCCCGCCCAGACCCCCGACCTGGATTTGACCCTGCCACAGTCAAAAGTACTTTACTGCCAGCACTGCTGTCATTTTTTAAACCAGTTGGCAATATCGTAGCATGAGTTGGCAAAATAGGAGTCTCCCCCCCCCCCCTTCACCCCTACCAATTAAGTACCCTTAGCTACTACGGCCCGGTAAGTAAACCATTGTATAACTTTCTGAGACCCGAACGAAAGTTTAACAGTTTTTTCCCATGTGGCAATTTAAGTGAGCCGCAGGATTTGAACCGGCGTTCACTGGGTTTGAAGACTAGAACGCTGATATGGGCTGCATCCTGCTTTGCTCATGGTTTCCTGGATCCCGTCACATAGCTTCCAGTGTACTTCACTTTTTGCTTATCTTGTAACGATTTTTGTTAACGTGGCTAGAGCAACACAACTTTTTCATATTTGAACGGATTTTGACAAACAAGTGCATGATTTGAAGCGTATTTGTGAGAGCTTTACAATGCTGTTGACCGCTTGTTGATAGCACAAACCGTTCTTGACAAATATTCCAAAAGGAGTAGACAAATTGGAATTTTTCCACTTTTTTGCAATAACTTTTACAAAATTTAAGGGATTTTGACAAACAAGTTCATCATTTGAAGCGTATTTTTGAGAGCTTTACAATGCTGTTGACCCGCTTGATGATAGCACAAACCGTTCTTGAGAAATATTTGAAACAGTGTACACAAATTGGAATTTTTTCCATTCTTTTTGCAATAATTTTTACAAAATTTAACGGAATTTGAGGAAAAAAAGTACACCATTCGAAGCGTAGTTTTGAGAGTTTTACAACGCTCTTTACCGCATCTCAATAGCACAAACCGTTGTCGAGAAATCTTCGAAAAAGTCTGAAAAACTTTTACCAGGAATTTTTTTTCTGTTTTTTCTTTAAAGAATTTGAGATTTTCTAAAAGGATGCGATTGTCCCATTCACATAAAAAAAAAAAAACCACTGGGAACAGTGCCATTTAAATAGCCACCTGTCATATTTCTAACTTAACGTCACGTGCTTATGTATACTCCGAGACTCGGGAGATTATGCCTGACGAGATTGCTTTGCTAATTGCTAGGCATAAGTCCCATAAGCAACTTTATGGTGAAATTGTGTAAATTAAGTGAATTGTGCTTTTTGCTTATGTACTAATTTATGATTTCGATGGGCCCATCGGACCTGAAGTGCCCGCCCCCCCCCCCCCCCCCCCC
>JAHWFP010049858.1:80588-96484 GCA_023313725.1 Lithobius niger | reverse complement strand
TTTTTTTTTTCGTGTTAGTGCGGAAAATGTCGCCAGGTTACAAATGTGCTGTTCGCTTGAGTATCTATGTTTTTTGGTGTATTTAGGTGTGTTTACAAGTGTCGGTAGCCTAGTTTTAGTACTGTCGGAGTGAAAGGTTGGCGGTTGGGCCATTCCTCCATGAGTGGGGTCCTAGCATAGTAGCCTACGCGAGGTTTTTTTTTTTTTTGGTGTTAGTACGATAAATGTCGCATGTTGCAAATGTGCTTATTTATGTTGGTTGAATTTGTGTTGTGTACGGTAGTTTTGCAAAGTATGTCACATGGTAGAGCAGTGGTTGTGTAGAGCGCGGAAAAAGTGTTAGATTATCAAAAAAGTGTGGGTTATCAAAATTAACCCACGGTCACGTGTGTGGGTTTTCAGATTAACTGTATAAAACGGCTACACTTTTAGCATTGGGGTGTGTTGGCGTGACGTCACCACCGTGCGTTAATAGTTGATAACAGTTTGTTTCCACATATATCCATCCATTCCAATGCACTAGAATACTGGTCTGACGGTAGACACAGAAATAATCCTGTGGTCAACTCTTGGTGTTAGCATCCCATCTTGTTAACAAGAATTAACCAAAATTGGTCATACTGCTCGATCGACGGAGAGAGGGACAATTTAACTGGAAAAATCCAACTGCAAAACTCCGTTGTCACTTTTTAAACAATAAACCACATGTGTTACAACCACACGCTGCAGATATCTGAGAAAGGAATACATACGCCTGACTGGGAAAATACTACGCTTTATAATCATGAGATTTTTATATTAAATTACTAATGTTTACAGCGGGGTTCGGGGCGCAGCCCCGAAAGCTGAAGCAATTTTATTGATTCAGAAGAACTTTTTTAAAAAATTCTGAAGAGCGTTTTTAGGACAATTGCACAACGTGAATTGCCAAAAAAATAATGAAAATTATTACGGACCCCGCTTTTAAGAGCCAGTGAAAAATTTTGATCCCCCTTAAAGGGCAGCAAAAAAATGTGTAGCCCGCTTTTTTTATCCAACCCCCCCCTTACCCAACATCGGGCAAGTTATGTACAGACGCCGGGAAATAAACGGCCGAGTCAATCACCCATTTCGCAGTCCACAGCACGTGTAAATTTATTGTAAACCGCAGTAATAGAACACTGCAGAAATCACGAGACGGCTACGTAGTCCTGCGTGTTAGCAGCACATTTTTCAAGAAAACCGCACTTGGGAGGATAACACCATCTTCCGTGTACTTCATGTCCACACCCATGAGAAACTTTTCGGAAGGGGGTGCAGGGCCGTAGCTAGCCCCCCCCCCCCCAATTTTAGAGGGGGCGTAAAAACGATCCTTGAAAAAACATAAAAAGTACGAACTTTCCTTTCCTTCTCCAGATATGCTTGGTTTTTTTTTTTTTATGTGTCCATATTTTATTGATACCACACTAGTTTCGGCATAAACCACAAGCGATTCGTTTTGTTGAATAATTTTTTTGGATTAATTTAAACGGCATAAGTAACCTATCAAAACAGCTACGAAGAGGGACGGTAGACACAGCTATGTAGCGAAGCCAAACCCAGTAGAGCCACTACGATGGAGTCTCAAGCATCGTTCTATTATTAACATGAAGTCCTGCTTTGGTTTTAGCAGCTACCATACCTGATGAGAGCAGCTGTGATGTTTTCTTTTTGGCAGACAGTATTAAAATAATAACGCTGCATAACTATCGAAAACAAATGAAAAATTCTGTGTCTTAACTCTTAAAAGGGGGAAAAATGTACGAAACCATTTCTTTCCAGCTTTTTGGATGAGTTTTGACGTGATGAATCGGCATTCACACAATTTTTAAAAGGAAAACGAAGATTTCCGCTTTTACATAATGGCTTTTAAACCAGGATTTTGCGTCATTCTGCAGGTATGAGACAGGTCATGGAGAAGTCGTCTCCCTCTCCCCTCCCTTTCCAACACAAACGCACTCGGCGCAACATCTTCCTCAATCTGTAAGGTTCAAATTTAGATTCGAAGTTTGCCACATACGGCGAACTGTGACCCCACAGGCTGGGAAGAAATTATTCTGTAATTTACAGCTAGATTAAAAGTGACGGTCAGTCTACATTTTTTTCAGTTACCACTTGCTAAAGCAAACTTTTTTTTTTCTAATTTACGAAAGACTAAACATAAATAACCCAGCAAAAAAAGTACTTCGTATCAGAACCTGGTTGGTGCCTGTATTTAGAGTTTTATTTTAAAAACCAACAAAGAAACTGATTGTTCCAATGAATCCTATAATAGTGCATCGCGCATACCAAATCGGCTTTGAATAGGCCTACTTGAAGAAATAATTTACACAAGCTTAATCATACAAACTATCGAAAAACGTTAACAAATTGAAGTACCTCACAAAATTAAAATAAAATAAAATAAAAGTGCATTATCCCTGTACAACTAGCCAACATTAGAGAAAAAAAAAACAGAACAAACAAATTCTAGCTTATTTTCTCCACGGTTTAGTTGGCGTGAAAATTAGTCTGCAATACGACGCTAAAGAGTCCTGCCATAGACAAGAGATCAAAATTGCTCCAATTATTAATACAGGACGGAATGCCAAATGCAGGAAAATCTTTTTTTTAGCCCATTTGGGTCTCCGCCTGTTTAACCTTATTTCATGGTTTCCTAGTGTGTTCCTTTCTGTTCACTTGGTGAGTGGCGTGCAGACAAGTGCCCCTCCAGTACAGATTGGAAAATATTTGATTATATGTGTATGTGTGCGTGTTTAATGCGGCCTATGGACGTTTCCTTTTGGCCTCAAAGAGTATGGCTGAGCAGTAGGACTCCGACCTTTGGTCTCAATGGTCGCGGGTTAAATTCCTATTCAGGCAGTCTGACCTTTAAGCCCAAAGGGCAACGTAAATAGGTTTGCATCACCTATTATTACGCTGCGGTCGTTAGGAAGCCAGTATATTTCATATCATATCAAAAACCAAAACTGGTAAAAGGGGCCGCCAAGTTCCGAATGGTTCGGCCCTTCAAAGGAGTGATATGAACGCACCAAAACATTCGCCAAGTTAATCGCACCGCTTAACAGTTCGAATGTTAAATGAAAACTAGAACAATGCTACTTTCGGTATCAATGTTCAAGTTTTCATTTAACGTCAAAGTATTATTCGGTGCGATTAAGTTGGCGAATGTTTTGGTGTGTTGATATCACTCCTTTGAAGGGCCGAACCATTCGGAACTTGGCGGCCCCTTTTACCAGTTTTGGATTTTGATATGATATCAGTCTTTTTTTTTAAATTGTGTATTAGACTCAACTCCACTACCGTGCAGATGTGTAATAAAGTGGCACATCAACAAGAAATTGGTTTTCAACAATTTGCTACTAACTTTTGCCTATAGGCCGAACCATTCTCAATTTGGTCACCTGTTTATTAGTTGTTGGTTTGGTTTTAATGTTGTTGTAATTTGTTTTATTTCGTTAATTTTGGTGTGATGATATCACTCCTTTGAAGGGCCAAACCACTCAACTTGGTGGTTTATTTTTCGTGAATTGGACGTGAATATTATTTCTTTGCCAACGTTGTTTAGATTTATCGTGCTACAGTAGTGTGTGTCTAGGCACGCACGTCAGTATACACGTTGTCATTGTCCGAACTTTGGCTGTCCAATGAGAGACGATGCCGACACTCCTAACAATGGTTATAACAATATTTTCGTACTTATGCGCCATCCCACCCATCCTCGTTACACCCCTAGGCTCCAAACCATAAAAGGTACACAGTTCGTATCGTAATGCAGCCATTCGTCTAATTTCATAGCTGGAAGCCTTCCCGTTATCTCGGTATCGATGAATAATCACCCTATGGAAATTAACATGGGGATGAGCGGACTAGAATTAGTTACACATTTTCAACGTTATTGAGGGTCAGATTTTGCATTGAAAGCAGCTTAGCTGGCATTCCTACAAGAGTTAATTTTTGTCAGGTGGGTCATTGATCTTGATTTCAACACAATTTAAGCTTTTGTACCGCATTATTATTTTCCCCCAGACACCTGAAATGTGCCCAACTATGCGTCCAACTAAGATATAAGACACTGACGCTATGGCGCCGCGCTACAATGGTTTACAACCTCGACAATTGAATTGATGTGATGTTTGTTGTGATGATTGTTGCCTAACTTGGCGCGACACACTAGCGTGTGTCTAGATATATCTTTGCATGTTGGTGGCCTTTAGGTCACAACTCGGAAAAGTTGAACCAGTTCTAAGCTATGGTTGAGGCTGAAGCCACGGTCCACGCCAGTAGTGTATCTATTCGAGCGCCCGGCCTCATATACTGGAAGTCCTAGGTTCGAGTACCAATCGGGGCAGTTTATTTCTTTTTTAGACTAATGTATGCTCACGAGCCCAACTTGATGCTAACTGTGGGCTTTGCAAACACTCTGGCAAAAACTAAAGACTTTCTGATTTAATTTTTAAAATAAACGTCCGAAACAATTGTGAAAGCGCAGAGGTGCAGAGGGCAGAGGGATGGGCAGTTCCTTTTTAAGGAAATCTTTGTCTTCATTCATTTTCCTACACCTACAATCTATATTAACTGGACCGAAATAAAGGAGGACCTTTAAGACGCGACAGAGTGTCCATGATAGTATCACCACATGTTCCATCTCTCGTTCTGGGTGGTGACCCCATGCTGCTAAATATGGTGCAACTGGTTGTAACTATTTTGGAGAATAACCCACGCTGAAAATACGCTGTATGGTTTTATAGAAAGGTGCAGGACAGTGGTGCTTATCCCCCCCCCCTGGTCCAGTGAGGAGTTACCCCCCTAATATCAAATGCCCACCCCCCCCTCCCGGGTTAAAAATGGTTCTCATATATTCGACTTGGAGTAGTGTTAGGTTGTCATCCCCCAACACATATTTTTGGGTCATATTTTCAAAAGAAGACGTGACTACCAAATGTTCGATGACCCTCCCTTCGAGACCCTGAAAAAATCTTGACTTTCCCCCACTCAAGGTCCAAAAATAATGTGACCCCTCCCCCCCCCCCCCCCAAACAAAACTGCGCTTTTCGAATATTCATCGAGACTGTCTGCAGATGATTCCTGTAGCCAAGATTAGTGCTGTAGTCAAAATAAGTGAGTAGCTCTCTCTACACCGACAGTTACCATTAGATGTATGGAAACGTCTCTCTTTTTTAACAAAAAGACATGTTGGATTAAAAATGTTCTGTAAACTGTTCCTTACTCCCATCTTTTGTCAAGATTTATACAGTAAGTATGAATAACACACTGTTTAGTTGTATGTCCACATCCGTGACATAGGACCTGAAAGACCTAAGAAGCCACGAAACCAGGTGCCAAGGCTCTTATACACAGTTATTTGTAAAAACTATACATGCACAAATGGTACTAACAGCCTCAAAATCGTGTAAAACTTACACCATGGGGAGGGGTCTGGGGGGGGGGGGGGGCTTGTCCCCCAGAAGCTGAGGCGTTTTTAGAAAATTTGACTGATGAAGTGCCATTTTTGAGGTCCAAAAATGAATTTCCAGTTGGTCAGTGGAGTCCAGTTGGTCCCCCTCCCTCTTGACGGGACTTGAAAACATCGATTCCCCCCTCGCGAGGACCCCAAAACTTAATGACCCCTCTAATTTTCTCCCCCCCCCCCCCGGGCGATAAATAATGACCGGTTCCTAATAGCCGAGTGCAGCAACATCATCTACTGTTCTTTTTCGTTTTCACTCAATATTCATCCGTGCATAAACTAAATCTAAAACATTTTTTTTCTGGATTTATGTGTTGTGTTGACTATTGACGGGTCGTATTGTGTTGTTGCGATTGGTGGTGTGTTGTTGTTGTTATATAATAAGTATATCGATATCCCCCCCCCCTCCCCTGTAGGCACTACTGGTGCAGGACATAATCCTAATTACATCCGTGTATCATAATTAGAACTGTCACCGCGTCACTTTAAAGATGTAACATAAGGTGAATTGAAGAAGACATCGTGTGGCCACATCGTAGTTAAACAGTTGTAGCTTATTCCCTAATTAAGATAATCCGTGCTAATTACCTTACACGAAAATATAGATCTCCATCTATCATCTAAACCTAATTACATCCATTTATCTTAATTAGAACAGCTACAGTAGCAGTTTAAAGATGTAACTTGTGGTAAATAGACGCAAAAAGCGCACAACTACAGTGTAGATAAACTGTCGTAGCTTAGCTCCTAATTACAATTAAACGTTTTAATTGCCCTTGTTCCAAAATATAATTCTCCATCTTTCATCTAAGTGTATTTACACCTATTTGTGTTAAATAGAACGGCTACTGCAGCAGTTTAAAGATGTAACTTGTGATAAATAGACGCGAAAACACAGTGCTATACCGTATATACACTGCTGTAGCTTAGCTCCTAATTATAATAAATCGTTTTAATCACCCTTGTTTCATCGAAGCTTACTTACAGCTATTTATCTTAATTAGAACGGCTACTGCACAGTCTAAAGATGTAACTTACGTTGAATTGGAAGAAAATGCAGTGCAACAGCATAGAAACAGCCACAACTTAGTCCCTAATTACGAACAAACTACACTAAACTACGGATTTTACCTGGTGTTTGCTAGTTACTAGTCATTGCAAACGAACTCATCTTTTTGAGGAATAATTCAAATTTGCCTAGATCAGTATATTTTAAAATTATCAAAAACACTTGAATTTTGCCCCATTTTGGCCGACATTTTGAATATCTCATTGTGTGGAGGCCTGGCAATTATTCAGAGCATTTTTTTGAATTCGGTACAACTTAAAACCTAGAAGTCGACACTAACCTTCCATACATAGTACGATTTTTGAATTTTTGTATTCTACAGCGGCCATTTTGAAAACAAAATGGCCGCCATGTTGGTTTTTGGGCAGGTTTCAGGGGGCACCTCTTCTTAAAAGTTTTTCATGGGTGTGGACATGAAGTACACCAGAGATGGAGTTATCCTCACAAAGTGCAGTTTTTTTTTGGCTTACACCTATACTATCCGCCAGGAAAGAAGACTTTCCTTATATGGTCATTTTATGACTACTAATCTTTCATGGAAAAAAGTGCGCCTTGCCTCTATACTCTATAACTGCGTCGTCGTGGCAACGCTATTAGACCAACAACAATGGCGTCGCTTTCCGATCAAGTTCGTGTCAACAAGAAAGAGTAAACTCTCCACAGTCAAGCTAGGGGTGTTATTTGGAACGTTTTTCAGTATTTCACGAGTCAAAGAGAATCTATTTCTATTTGTATTACTAAGAATTACTTGCATTCAAATTTCAAGCTTTTTGCTCGATGTGCATGATTAACCCAAATTATGGCCCTAGCAGCTTTAGTATATGAGCACACGTTGGCTGCTTAGCCATGGCGGATATCTGCAAGGTAAACGATGCAGCCGGCATGCACAATGCATACCCCTGTTTTGAAACGCGTTGGACTTCTTTCTTGGCGGAGACTATAGTCCTGCGTGTAAGCAGCAAATTCATCAAGAAAACTGCACTTTGTGAGGATAACACAATCTACCGCGTACTTCAGGTCCACACTCATGAGAAACTTTTAAGAAGGGGTGCCCACCTAAAACTTGTCCCCAAACTTGCCCATTTTTTTTTTAAATGGACGCCATACAATAAAAAAATTCAAAATTATACTAATGTGTGCAAACTTGGTTTCAATTGCTAGGTTTTAAGGTTTGCCGAATTCAACGAAATGGTCTAAAAAGTTACCAAGACCCCACACGACAAGATATTCAAGGTGATGGTCAAAATGGTGGCAAAATTAAAGTGTTTTTCATAATTTTGAAATATACTTGCACAGTAGAGGTAGATTTGAATAACTGCTTAACAACGCGAGTTCGTTTACTGTGGCTGTAACAACCATACACCAGGTCAAATCCGTGACGTAAGTAGTGTGTTAATAATTATAGGAGCTTTAAGCTGCGGCTGTTTCTCTATGCTAGCTATAGGTGCAGATTCATATTTTTTTGAACTCGCCATTGGTCGGTCGAACATAATTTTTAGTCGCCAACTGAGAAACTTTTGTCGCCAAATTTAAAAGTTCTTATGACACTGGAAGCCAGTAACCAATAAAAAAAAATATTCCTTCAATCTAGTAGATGCGGTGATCAACGCAATTTGTGAAGCACAAGTTTCTTATAAATTGTGGTATTTTCACTGGCCTTGAAGGAACACAGGTTTTGAAAACCTGTTTGAAAATAAAGAAATCCTCCCTATCCGTAACATTTCTTGTCTTTACTTCTGAAACGAAGCGCTATAGCTTGGGATCTAATCCATCGGAAAACTGATGAAAAATCCTCATAAAATTTACCAACAAGAAGGGATAATACGTCCAGTTTGTTTCAGCCCTCTTTATGATCCTCCAATCCAGCGGCCAAATTGGTTATTGGACAATTATTTTAATCGCCAACCTGCCTAATTTAATCGCCAACTGGCTAGTGGCCGGTGGATTTCTGCACCCAGCTAGCACTGCGTTTTTCTTCAATTCACCGTAAGTTACATAAAGTGATGCGGTAACAGTTCTAATTAAAATAAAAACGGATGTATTTAAGCTTAACATCAGGTATTTTTCGACATGGGTAACTAAAAATGATTTACTGTTATTAGGAGCTAAGTTATCTATGCTGCAGCGCTGTACTTTTTGCACCCCTATCACAAGTTACATATTTAAACTGCTGCACTAGCCGTTCTATTTAGATAAGTAGATGCAACCAGGCTTAGATTAAAGATGGAGCTGTATATTTTGGAAAAAAGATAAGTAAATCGATAATTTTAATTAGGAGCTTAGCTATGGAAATTTATCTAAGCTGTAGCGCTGTGCTTTTTGCACCTATTTTACCACAAGTTTCATCTTTAAACTGCTGCAGTAGTCGTTCTAATTAAGATAAATTAATGTAATTAGAATTAAATGATAAATCGTTCTAATTACCATTGTTCGAAAATACACTTCACCTTTCATCTACGCCTACTTAAATCATCTTAATTAGAACGGCTACTGCGAGCAGTGTAAAGATGTAACTCGTAGTAAAAGACCGAAAATGCACATCACTACAACGTAGATAAACTGCCGTAGCTTATCTCCTAATTACAATAAATCATTCCAATTATCCCAAGATGGAAAATATGCATCGTCACCTGATATCTAGGTCAAAATACATCCATTTTTCGTAATCAGAACTACAAATCAAATGAAAATCTGCCTCTACTCAGCATGTTTTAAAATTATGAAAAACACTTGAATTTTGCCATCATTTTGGCCGCCATTTTAGATATCTGATCGTGTGTAGTCCTGGCAATTATTTAGAGCACATTTTTTTTTTTAATTTTGCAGACCTTAAAACCTATACAGCAGTAGACACCAATCTTGCATACATTCAGTACGATTTTAAAATTTTGTATTGTATAGCAGCCATTTCAAAAACAAAATGGCCGCCATGTTATTTTTGTTAGACAACTTTCAGGTGGCACCCCTTCCTAAAAGGTGACACCCCATCACGAGATGTTGTTATCCTCACATTTTTTTTGGCTTACTCCTGGGACTATGCACCTATTGCAAAGGGGAAAGCCAATAATTATCATCATCATCTAATTACGACTGCCTAGGAGCTCAGACAAGTGGTTCTTTGAGCCCAGTATCTGGAACCCCATGCAAAAAAAAAAAAAAAAAAAAAATAATAATAATAATAATTATACAAAAAGTCTTAGTAGGAAGTTCAATCTAGTAGGAGTTCACGATTCTGCATAACTTTATCGAGAATTTCTAAATTTCTGGCATTTCTAAATTTATTTTTTATTGGCGACTAAATTATAGGAGCCAACTCGATTTGAAGCATGATTTCTTGAGCCCGATGTTTCCCCTGTCCAATTCAATCTGGCCGAGAAATATTGCATTGTATATACATTGGGAGTATTTAATTACGGTGCCATTTCAGCAATAGGATAAACCAGCCAGAATTCTAATAACTACCAAATATAAACAGACAAAACTATTTAGTCATTACCTCAAATAGAATAGCTGGAAAGCATTGTTGTACACAATTATTAAGTCTTTAAACCCTGATATATTTTTTCCGTGTTTATTATGCTAAATGTGAAATAAAATGTTCGTATTAATTTAACGTTGTTTGCACGCAGAGAAATTAGGACATTAAAATTTAACAAGGATTTGGATTACGCTTTTTCAGTGTTGTGTATTAGTTTGAAATTAGTTAGAACACAACCCCTATCTACAAACGACTTTTAAATAGTAGAAATTATCCAGGTAAAACAGTGGATATATGTCGCTTTATATAGAGTTCAATTTGTGCTCCCTAAGCTTGCTTATTTCGCGTTGCAATCTTTAGTATCATCTACTAGGGTTCGAATTCCATGTACTGCATCTTTTTTGACATTAGTCAATGTGGGGTGTTACACCAGGTGCACATTATCTAAAGCAGAAGCATTTCTAAATTCTGAATGCCTTTTCTCCTTGCCGAGCAATTTCTGTGAACGATCAAGAGAGTCCACAAATTTACTGTGCCATCATTAACTACTGAAATGCGGAAGAACACATGGTCATAAGATTCGCGGTAAGTCGATCAGGTTTGTTACGTCTTGCAACATGAATCACTATAAAACTGAGGGATTCTTAGAAGCGAATTATGGAATGTCATTTTGAGTCACTGCAGGCAAAGGAGGCCCAAGTCCTGGTCAAAGAGATTTCTGTGGGAACACCTTTTATATTCCTTGACAATGCACTGTCCCCAGTGATTACCAATTAACCGTGAAAACTATCATCGCAGACAATTATCCATGCGAATGGCTATGCCAACCAACGTTCCTTCTCACTTTCACACCATCTGCACATACATAAGAGAGTTTTGTACCCTGGAACAACACATTCTTTTTCTTCTGTAATGGCTTGATGCTCAGTGCACAGCAGCTAATCAAGATGTAAAATCCAGCACAAGTGAAGGCAAGCCACCAACTGATTATAGCGAGCAACAAGAGCAAGATATATTTGTTCCCACCACTTCTTCCAGAGCTCATAGTCTGTACAGACAAATAATCTTCAGTTACACAACCGGACCAGATGCTCACATTTCGTGTGATATGAATTTTTAAGAGATACATTTAACTGAAAAAAAAAAGATTATCTGTCTCTCACTGATGCAGCAAATTTCTTTGAGTAAAGGCATTGGGTCAAAATGCTTGCAGTTATTCCTTGCTAACCAACGTTCCTTCCCGTTTTCACACCATCTGCACATACATAAGTCAGTTGTGTACCGTGGAGCAACACATCCGTTATCTTCTGTAATGGCTTGATGCACGGTGCACAGCAGCTCAGCCAGATGTACAATCCAGCACAAATAAAGGCAATCCACCAACTGATCAAAACGAGCAGCAAGAACCAGATGCATTTGTTCCCACCACTTCTTCCAGAGCTCATGTTCTGTACAAACAAATAATCTTCAGTTACACAACCGGACCAGATGCCCACATTTCGTCTGAAATTAACTTTTACACTGAGATGAATTTAACTGAAAAAAAATTATCTGTCTGCCACTGCTGCAGCAAATTTCTTTTGAGTAAAGGCATCGGGTCAAAATGCTTGCGGTTATTCCCAGCCGGCTTGTTAACACCCGAAATTCGGTAATAAAAACAATATCGTGTGCCAGACGATGCAGGGTGAAAGTTCCATTGAGTTGAATATTTTTTGTTTCTGGTATTTCAAATTATGACCAACTAGTAGCAAACAACACTTTAATTAAGAAATTATCTGAAGCTAAATTTTAAGGTCACTTATTTTAGGCCAGGCACTTTTAGACACCCAATGATTACTGTGCCCTATAGTGACAATTATGGTAGCTAACTAACCTTATTGTAAAATACGAGTATTTGTGCCAAAAGTTATTTTTAAATTAGTGATCAAAACATGGCATTTTTGATGCTTCAGTAGGATTTTACTGCTTCTTGGATTATGACATAAGTAACCCATCAGTGCTGGCACACACTTTTCGAGAACTACATACTTAATCAAGGCCTAACACTTATTTGTACCTCACGTAAACCTGGGTCCCATAATCAATCTTACTAATAAATCGCTTGCTACGCTGCATAAGATGTAGGATGGTCTTTATACCTCCCAACTATTATTTGTAGCAGTGATGACTGGGAGTCTGGGCTAGACCCATAGACTTCGTACATTTCCCTACAATTCCATGACACTGAAGGTGTTAATCAACTTTGCATTCTTCTTGTGGGGCAGAGTGTGGTTCTGAGTAACGAGCAGGCTAAAATACCTATAGGCCACTCTTCGTTCCCCAGACTAACCCTTTGAGGTCCACGGAAAGCCTTGCTTACACCTGTTAGGGTGTGAATTAATTAAAACTAACCGTGCTGCTGAAAGGAACATAAAGGTTAATAACGATTCCAATAGTTATATATTTTCAACCATGTCTTGACGTTTCTCGTTTCAATAAATGAGGTATTACAGTAAATCATTATCGCAATTTTCGTTGCTCTCGCTTTCAAATTAGTAGCTTGCGACAGTCAGCCTACCCAGTTTTTACTAGCAGTAGTTTACCTATTTAAGCAACCAGTATAAGAGTTACGTAATAACTACTCTAAATATACCCTGTTCATACGAACCAAATAACGTGACGGTCTTGAAGGAGTGAAGCGCCATGTCTTCTTTAATATCGTAACAGCATACGAGAATTATACAGGGTGATTCATAAAGTACTGGAAAAATATAGGCTTAAAATAGGTCAAAAGTAACATCAAAGTTCGTAGGCCCATTAGAAAACTTTCAACATGTTACGAATTATCCTTACTTCTATAGCATTAGGTGTGACATTAGGGATGTATAGGAATCTGCTACCATCTGGTGAAGTGTATTTAGGCCTATTTTAGGCCTACATTTTTCCACACTTTATGGACCACCCATGGACCATGGGACCACCCTGTAGTATAATAGGCAATTGCGTGCCAAAATATCGTGGGAAAACTTGTTATTCCTTAATGGCTCACATGCCCAAGATGGCGCAGGTCGTCCATGCTGAAGGCATGGTATCATGGAGCAAAAACGGCTTTCACCACCTTTTTCCTCTCCAACTCTCCACTAAAAAAAAACTCGTCCGCCTCAGCCCAAGTAAAAGGAAGCGAGAGCAAAACGAGTGCGAGAATGAAAGTATAGATGATGCTTGGGAACAATATAGAAACCAGAGTGCAGAAAATTCAGTTATGAATAACACTGCAGTCCAGACTTCATAACGGATCAACGAGAATAGATGTTAGACCATCGTATTGTTCTCACACTATAACATCAAGAAACCACTAGTATGCGCATGGCAAGTGCTAGTTAAATTGCCCAGGAAGCAGAAACGCATTACAGAAAATGTTAGGTCAACATTGGAAAATGGAGCTTAAAAGGCACCTGTTCACCATTTCGATAACGTTGCCCATATTCTAAACACAGTATATATATATACACGTTCCAGATTCTCCGTCATCCAATAGGCTGATGTGGGTCACAGCGCTGTTGCAAATAGTGTTGTTCCATTTTTAATTTATCACTATTTTCTTTATATTGCTCGAAGATTCTACAGTGCTGTATTTAGGAGTTGAAAAGGTGAAAAGGCACCTTTAAAGCCATGTTCGCACTACACTCTCCAATCAGTCCGACGACCCCCAAGAGAGCGTTCCTCCGACGTCCCTCAACCGGACTGTCCACGACAGTTTCTTTCCCCGAATCATCATCATCTCCCCTTTCTGCACCTGTCCGCATTTCTTTGCTGTGGCTGCCAAAAAAGAAAGGGAACAATATGTACGAGAGACTCGCTAGCTGTTATTTTGATGCTTTAACCTTTTATTGTGTATATTAACACATGGAGATGTTTGCACAGAAGCGTTACTGCGCATGTAACAACGTATTTTGCTGTCGTAAGTTGCAAATTTGCAAACGATGATGGATGCATTCAAACACATCCTCTGTTTGTTACCATAGCAGTTGATTGTTGTTCTAACAGTGTTAGAAATATAAAGGGTGTCTCAAAAAAACCGCTACACGTCGAATTTTTCTAACTCCAACAGCCATTCCCCGTCACTATCTAGACACACGCTAGTGTGTCGCGCCAAGTTAGGCAACAAACATAACAAACATCACATTAATTCAAATGTCGAGGTTGTAAACCATTGTAGCGCGACGCCATTGCGTCAGTGTCTTATATCTTGAAGCATAGTTGGGCACATTTCAGGTACTTGGGGAAAAATAATGCTGTACAAAAGCTTAAATTGTGTTGAAATCGAGAGCAATGACCCACCTGACAAAAATTAACTCGTGTTTGAATGGCAGCTATGCTGCTTTCAAATGCAAAATCTGACCCTCAATAACGTTGAAAATGTGTAACTAGTTAGCTAGCTAGCTACTATAGCTATCTAATTCTAGTCCGCTCATCCCCATGTTAATTTCCATAGGGTGATTATTCATCGATTCCGAGATAACGGGAAGGCTTCCAGCTATGAAATTGGACGAATGGGTGCACTACAATACGAACTGTGTACCTTTTATAGTTTGGAGCCTGGGGGCGTAACAGGGATGGCGTGGGAGGGCGCGTAAGTACGAAAATATTGTTATAACCATTATTTGTATTGTCGGCATCGTCTCTCATTGGACGACCAAAGTTCCGACAATGAGAACGTGTATACTGACGTACGTGCCTAGGCACACACTAGTGTATCACGATAAATCTAAACAACGTTGCAAAGAAATTGTATTCACGTCCAATTCACGAAAAATAAGCCAAGTGTAAAAACAAAGCAAAATACACAAACCTTAAAACTGGTAAGGAGGCCACCAAGTTGAGAGTGGCTCGGCCGTTCAAAGGAGTGATATCAACACACTAAAACTAACTAAATACAACAAATTACAACAAAATAAAACCAAACCAAAAGCCAATAAAGAGGTGACTAAGTTGAGAATGGTTCGGCCTATAGCCAAAACCAAATTGTTGAAAACCAATTTCTTGATGACGTGGCACTTTATTACTCATCTGCACGGTAGTGGAGTTGAATCAATACACAATTTAATAAAAAAAAAATTTAAATGCAAACATCAGCTCCATTCAAGTGAAGTGGGTGTGCGTGATGCCCTCGGCCATAAACTGCACTAACAACAGGAGGAAGACCCAAACGCTGTTTTTTTTTCAAGTTTCCTGAAGAACTTCCCAAGCGAGAATTATAATAAAAATAATATTCATGCAAGCAGCTTTTAGGGATACTCAATTAAATTTCACACGGAAAAAAAATTATTTGACCGTTACAAAACAAATAACTTTTTATATTCTTTTTATTCATAAAAATAACTCACTTGCCTTATGGCAAGTAAGTAAATTATTTGTAAGGAATAAAAAGTAATTGAAAAATTAATAATAATGTTCTTTGTAACATATTATTTACACGTTAATTTACGTAGTGAATTTTTTAGAAGCTTCGTCAGTGGCTGAAACAGGGGTCGCACAAGACAGTACATACAAAATTCAAGGACTTATTGCAGGGACTTTCAAGGACCAATACAACTTTTTCAAGGATCTATATTAACAAATCTGCCGTCTCACTCTACACTAAAATGTTCATGTTGTAATAGTGGGCATGATGGGGGGAAAAATGGAGTAGAAAAAATGTCGCGAAAAAAAAAGACATGGGACAATAAAATGCTGTGGAAAAAAGCCGGAGAAAAAAATTGTTTCGTGTGTTTTTTTTTTTTTTTGGTAGTTTGGCAGTTACCTTGGCTCGAATTTCACCAGGGAGGGTAAGGAGTTTCACCACCAGAACAACTTTTTTCTTTGGCTTTTTTCCATCGGCT
>JAHWFP010049858.1:66020-80488 GCA_023313725.1 Lithobius niger | reverse complement strand
CCCCCCCCCCCCCCCCCCCCCATTTCATTGCGACGCGCTCTTCCCACCAGCTGGCGCTGTCGTCAAGCGGCACGCTCCCTCCCGTAGAGTGTCGTATCTGCCTAAACCTAACTCTCTAATCTGTGGAAAATACCGTGGCGCCATAGTGGCAGCAATATCGTTAACCAGTACAGCTTGCTCCCAGGTGCACGAGAACGTACAAAATGTTCTCTTACGGAGGCATTGTTGGTTTGTTGTATTAAAATATATTAAATTTAATATATTAAAATATGTTTGCTCTATGTGTTGCTCGAGCAAACACAGAGAACTCTATGGCGCTTCATTTTGTGGCAATCCGCCTTTAATTCACAAATTTTGCAATCTTTGCTGTATCTCCCCCAAAATATAACCTTACGCAGAGTCAAACGTGGACTGAACGTCAAATTTCAAGCACATCGGTTGCATAAATAAGGAATCATGGTAATAGCTAGTAATAACTATCTAGCATAAATCGAAAGATGTTGCAGCATCTTTTTTGTTTCGAAATCCTTTGTTCGCAGCTTTACGACAAAGACAGCGAAAAATACTGTTGTCTACTCAGCAAACCCCGTAGGTCGACAAGTTCAGTCGTATTATTTATTCACTAGCTGGTAAACCATCCAGGATGCGCAACCGTGAATCGTGCGCCAGTCGGTTGCTGCCATTACCGGATTGATGAAGGCGTATCGCTGCGCTGCACCATTGCACACCCATCGGTAGCTTTTATCATCGAATAGCAGCAGCACTACTCGCTAGTTGTCGTTTGCAGCATTGCTGTTGCTGATGCAGTAGTTCTTATGGTATTAATACGCTAGTTAACGTCAGTTTTACAGTCAAAGTTAAAAGCACTAGCTAGCCTTCGCTCAGACTAACTTGATCTGATGCCAACAATTGACACGAGTTGAATTTGATGGATGAGTAAAGCACTAGCACATTTCTACATATTAGGGTACGTACGAACATCACTAATACAACTTGTACCTATAGGAAAGCTATAATTGGAGGTTTTACTATGGTAAAATCCACCCACATTAGTCAGTGGAGAAAGTGTTAGCGACGTGACCAAAGTCTGCTTACCACTGATCTGTCTGTATTCATCCGCGAGCTCCAACTCAATGATGCAGAAATAGCATAACAATTCACATGCGCAAATATTTTTAATGCTAATAATGTCACATTTGTTAGGCTTTGTAACACTATATCATGTCTTGATTGTTAATACATTTATTGTTTAATGCTTAAAGTGTGTGTTATTTCTGCATTACCAAATTTTATTAAACAGGAGTGATTTCTCTCAAAAATATTCATGAAAAGGACCGTATTGGTTTGGCCATTAAAACGTCCGTTTTGAAGAGCGTTAGGAGTAGGTGGCGCTATTAAATATCAATAGCCTATTGTTTCATTCAATGACCAGGCTGTGACGCTTACGTTTACGGAAAGCAAATTACAAATCCGGAGGTATTCGTCTCATTGTCGTCCGTTACAAATTTGGTACAGAATCGTATTCGTTTACGGCACGTGTCACTTTTTAACAGTTGCAATGTCGTCATTTCGACAAAAATCATGAACTTTTTCCGAATTTCTGAAAGCGTAAATTCGTCCCATTTTTACGTACGTGTGTCCGTGCATCGCAGCAATGCTGTCGATTGAAAAACGGTTGTGATCGTACGGCGGTTTTGCACTTTCTATTAACGCACACAGTTCACGGTTCGACAACATCGAAGTATCAAAAGCATTATTGCAACCAAGCCTGCACTGCATGTCAGCTTCACAGAATGGTATTATGTGTGAATCGTTTTGCATTGTTCGGATTTCGTTTGCATGGCGCACTCCAACACTTACTTTGAACTCCGTTCTGCAACGATAGACAGCAGCTTCGGACACGCCGCCCAGCAATCGTGTTTCTTTTGCAAATCCACGAATAGATTTCTTTGGATAAGTGGCTGTCAAAGTTTACGATCTGCTAAAAAATGCTAATCGACTATTTTTTTGTGTTTCAAGAAAATTATATATGGGCAAATACCGTACCTGAGTAGTTTCTGAGAGCGTTTCATCCCTAAAACGTTTTGGTTGATGCTGGGAAAACACGTACTACGTTAAGACTACCGTCGTAATCCAATTTCAAACAGGCGTGAAGAGGCTCTATCGCATCGCTAACTCTCTCTCCACTGACTAATGTGGGTGGATTTTAGCATAGGGACCACTTTTCTGGATCCAAAATCCAGTTCTATTCCGAAAAAATGGGTCCCATTTGCAAAAAATTTTCAAAAATTGGATCTACTTTTTTGAAATCAGATGGGGTTTTGTATCCAGAAAGATGGCCCGTATTTGGCCTTTTAACCCTTTTGCTAGTGAATTTTTTTTAAGTCCCCATGTGATAGGTCGGTCGTGGGATTCGAACAGGCATCCACTTGGTTTGGTCACAAGGATGCTGACCATTGGGCTGCTGTAGATCGCTCTGCTCGGGGCCCCCTCACAAAGCTTGCAGTGTGCGTGGGAACTTACTTTTTTGCCCGAATACTTTTTGTTCTTATTCAACAACGCCACCCCTCGTGATGTGATAAAAGGGTTAAAAAAACACAGGCGATTCCCTGTATGGGCAGTTTCTCCAGTTCTAAACTCTCCTTAACTTATATACACGGACCCATTTTTACTTCCGGTCACTTGCAGTTCATTGAGACACCTCGTGTGTAAGGTATGTAGACCAATGTTTTGATTAACCTTTTGTTTTCACAAGCCAGGTGTGAATGCCAGGTAGAATGCCAAATTTATAACCTTGTCGCCCTTTTATGCATTAAACCACTGGCACGTTTTGCACAAAGTCTTGTACTACAGCTCCAGCCAGCTTATTTAACATCGCCAAAATCTTATGACGCTAGTAGTCACCGACTGTCATCCTACCATTTCCTTCACCTGTAGCAAGAACGCTTAAGTTTTTCACCCCTTTTGCCTGAAGGACTCGGTTACACCTACACAACTTACTGCACGTGTTCTGGGACCCCCTCTTTTCATGGCCTCGTGTGAACCCATCATGCAAATGGACAAATTTGGTGAACTTTTCTTTGTCTGCCTATGCTCTTGATAGGCTTAACGGATATCGACCTGCTTTCCGAGTACTGACAACAACGTCGAGTTCCCGTCTCCAGCTACTCAGACTGACCGAACCAAAAAAAACCGAACCACGATCATTCAAACTTTCATAGACTGATGGATTTCAGATTTTTGCAATGGAGCCTAACAAAATTTTGTAACCGCCTATGTGTTGACGTCATTTGGCATCATGGCTTCCGCTGGGCAAGCCTCAAATTTGCCTCTTGTGCATTAACCATTCATGTGGTCTGACACCTGCACAAAAGTGAGTATGTTAAACAACATGTACTGTCCAGTTAATAACACATTCTTCAGTTTAAGTTTAATTATCATTGTACAGCTTTTGGGCGATAGCCAGCCATGTACAAATATTTGCTCCAAGAATGTGCGATGAACGACGACGAATATTTAGTTAAGCCGAGGAATGTTACGATGCCTTCTCAAATGCTAGGGGACAATAACTTAATAACAAACTTCCGTTATTTCCTGTTATTATCAACAGAAAGTAACAGAAAATGATGTATTAAAAGGCCATTGTACGATATGGAACGGGGTGGAAGATGGCTATGCTGTAGTCAAAAAACGAATTTAACCAATGTGATACCAATTCACCGGTTTTTTTTTAACCTATTAATCTTTTCGACAAAGGATTCACATGAAGTGGAAGAGTTAAACGTGGATATTCCCGCTATGATTAAGCTCCTGGTACAATACAATTCCCTTCACACTTGACTCTCTCCAGCCTTGTATTGAATTTGACTCCCTTCAGAAGGATGTTGTGAGGGACAACAAGGGTGAGACACATGGTGTACAGCAGCTGGCTGAAGGATGCACCATCCAGAGCAGGAGGAAATCCAACAGCCTACGAAAATGCTGAACCACATTGGCTTGTTCACGCCACAACCTCCTAACCCCGTAAATACAAACAGAAAATAACAAATGCCTGTATGGGTAAGGATTTTAGGGGAAGAAGATTGCTACGCTGCAGTAAAAAAACGTATTTAAGCAATGTGTTACTAATTAACCAGTGTGATAGTTTAAGGTTTGCCAGTATTTTACTTCTGCCTTTGCCTTGATGGTACAGAAGAAACTTAAACCCTAACCAGGTAAGTGTGTACCCATTTCGAGACTTACGAAAGCAGCAACCAATAACAACTCTTCTTGATACATTACAACCCCCAACCCCATGACAAAATTAATGTATGCCGAGAAAAGTAAAATCCTTGATGAACGTGCCCGTGTCGAAATCCGTTTACAGAGTTATAAAAAAAATATAAGGGTGAACGAGTGCCTCACGCAAAAATACTGAAAAAAAATGGCCTGGAATTAGCCTTTTTCATAGATTGATGGAATTCCGATTTTTGCTAGGGGTCAAAAGTAGCTGCAGTTTGGGACGGCCCATGCGTTAACTAGAGAGTTATCCTCAACAGCTGCACAAAACCGCAGGCTGCTGACATAATGCACTGTCAGTTTAGCAGCAGACAACAAGTTCTGCAGACTGAAAATTACTTTATTCATCTTTGTACAGCATTTGGCAGATAGTTAACCATGTACAAAAAAAATCCAGCAATTTTCGATAATTTTTGACAAACATTTGCACCAACAACGTGCAATGGAGAATGACAAATAGTTGCTGAAGCCAAGAAAAAGGTCGCTGAGGATTTCAACAGAGGATTTCAACAGAGGGGCATTTAACTTCACCAGCCAATGTTGCCACCATTCTTGACTCCCTCTGCAGCCTTGTATGTGAATTTGACGCCCTTCAGAAGGCAATCCGTCAGGTCCTGCAAGGGTTTGATACAAGGTGCACAGCAGCTGAAGAGGATGTACCAGCCAGCGCAGAACCAGGAAATCCACCAGGCTATGAAAATGAGGATGATGAACCAGATGAACTTGTTCCCGCCACTAGCTCCTGACCCCATCTATATCAACAGAAAATAACAGAAAATGATGTATTAAAATGGCCATTGTACGATATGGAAAGGGGAGGAAGATGGCTATGCTGCAGTCAAAAAAACGAATTAAACCAATGTGATACCAATTCACCGGTTTTTTTTTTTAACCAATTAATCCTTTCAACAAGGGATTCACATGAAGTGGAAGAGTTAAACGTGGATATTCCCGCAATGATTAAGCTCCTGGTACAATACAATTTACCTTCAGGATGACTATGAAATTTAAAATGTTAGTGTTAAGGCACCCAATTTTGAATGGTCAGAAAAACAATGGCACAGGGACAATTCGAGGAACTACGGTAATAACTATTTGAGCTAACCGGTAGCCTATGTAGCACAATTTGCATGCTTCTTGTCCTGTCCAGATTTTAGTATTCTAACCGTTTAGTTATACACTATCTTGTGCTGATGTTTTATCTACATAGTACACAGGGTGTATCGGAAACCCGTTACACGGCCATAACACGAGAAGCAATTGAAGATAGCTTAACGTGGTCACAAATTGACCGACAAATTTGCATGTGGGCAATCCACCATCAATCTGTTCAACTTTGTGGGGGTCGCCCCAAAGGGGGTTGAGGGGGGGGGGGGGTATAGGAGCGTTTCTTAAATTTCGGAAAATTTTTTTTATATTGCAAACCAGAGAAAGGGGGGAGGGGGGGGGGCAGCCAAACAAAAAAGGCAACAATGGAGTTAGTCCAGTCAAAATAGGACCAAGGTGGAATAAAATCCCATAGTCTTGAAACTTTGTAAAGTTGATCGGGGAGGTCTAGTAATGACTATATCAAAAGTCCTGATGATTTGGATGCGAGCTGGCTTCGCTAGACCACAAAATAACCCCAAAATAGGTGACTTTTTATTAGTTTTCCGTTACCAAAAAAAGTTCCCTACAAAAATTAAAGAGGACAAAATTTACCACAGACTGGATTCTATTCCTTTTATTTGTAGCACCAGTAGTTTATGAGATATTAGAGTTAGAAAACTGAGAAATCTTCGAAATTGACAGAAATCTGCTATACATGGTGTACATAGATCAGGTGGACACACCCTAACCTCAGTTACTACACGATCATGTAACATCAAACACTTATTTAACGCTATATATATTTATTTACTACATATGCAGTTACTACATCCGGTTACCTTATGTAACATCACATCGTAACATCAAATCAAGTCGAAGTCACCACCTTCCTCCTGAAGGTATCGTCGTTAACAGTTGGTGTCAAGACTATTCACCGTTAGAGTTATGGCAGATAACAGTGCAACTCATGCTTATTTTCCTGCACCTATACTTGTTTCCACAACATGTGGTGCATCTACAAAATACGTGGTTGAGAATGCCTCAGGGGCTACAGGATCTTTGATTGCAGTAGGCACAAGATTGCCATTCTGCCTAGTTTCCCAACCCCAAAGTGCAGCTAGCTGGTAACTCATTACCCATCCATAGTTGCAGTTGGTGGAAAACACGAAATGAGCATTGCATAGCTGCCCCTTCTGTGGGAGGGAGGGGTACGCAAGTTGAGGGACGTAATAGGAGGAGCACTATATAGAGTCAAGAAAAAAATGATCTGCCTCCGCTCCCTGTTGATACTTGAAAGTTGAGTGGTTGAACACATCTGCTACTTACTGGAATGCCTCTCGTTATGACAGCAGTTTGTAACCTGCTACTTTCTTCTTCCTGAAGGAAGCTTATCTTTTGTCGCACCCTGTGAAACCTTCCGTTGCTGATGGGTTGAAGAAATTACCTGTGGTTCTACCTTTCTACGACCTGGCTTGTAGAGGAATACATTTCGATGTGTAGCTCTCAGAGCTGCAAGAAGATGTATAGATCAGCGTCTTCTCCAACAATGGCTTTGGCTTTGGCGAGGGCGCGCCTGACAATTAGAGTGTCAGCATCATTAGGTCTTTGAAGGCATTGTACTCCTCTGCCATTTAGTTGGAGTAAAGCATCTTGATCAGCCTGGCCTTATGTTTATTAGATTGAAACTGATGTAGTGGAGGCAGAACACAGATGTTTCTTGAGTCTGTAGAGAGCTCCTACTAAACGTCCCTCAACTTGCATAGGTACCATGCCACTCTGGATGGAAAATGCTACCAGCTGGACCCTGGGGTTGGGAGTTTAGTCGAAATGGCAATCTAATGCCTAGAGCAACCAAAGATGCTGCTGCCCCTGACGCTGTCTTCAACCTTATATATAGCAGATGCACCAAGGTTGTGGAAACAGGTGTGGGTGCAGGAAAATAAGCCCGAGTTGCACTGCTATCTGCCACGGTGACTGTTTGAATAGCCTGACACCAATTGTTAAGAACGATAACCTTCAGGAGGAAGACGTTGACTTCGACTTGGATCATATGTTATTGTATACGTAATTGATGTTAGGATTCGATGTTATATGTGATAAACAAATATGATTGGTATAGTGACTTAAATTAGGTTATGGTTGATTCACGTAATCTATATGCACCGCGTATAGCAGATCTATATCAATTTCTGAGATCTTTCAATTTTCGAACTTGAATATCTCGTAAACTACCTGGTGCTAGAGAAATTGAATAGAATCAAGTCTGTGGTAAATTTTATCCTTATTAACGTTTGTAGGGAACATTTTTTTGGTAGGACCCACAGATAAAAGTCACCTATTTTGGGATATTTTATGGTCTAGCGATGCCAGCTCACCTCCATATCGTCAGGACTTTTGATATAGTCATTACTAGACCTCCTCGAACAATCTTGCAAAGTTTCAAAACTCTGGGATTTTATTCCAGCATTCGCCAAATTTAAGCCTTCTTTGACTGGACTAGAGGAAAATCTTTTCATACCATCCATTTGGAGCCAAGTCTTAATTTTCGCGCAATTTATTTTACAGATTTTAAAGAGTGCTAAAGGGGGAGACCAGGATGTTTTTACGACCCTGTCGGGAGGGGGGAGGATAAAAAAAATAAGCTTTATTTTCCGCATTTTCTGCGTGCTTATGACTCTTGTGCACCACGACACCTGTTCCACTGCCATAATAATGTTGAACTTCGTGCGGTCGTCACAGAGGGGCAAAGAGGCGTTTCTAGAGGAATTCCAATGCAAACAGGGCAACTCACGTTGCAACGTACACTGCTGATTTCTCCTTCTTTCTTAGTCAAATAACAAACCCAGAAGGTTAAAAGAAACTGCCAAGTTTCAGCCCATAAAATTAGTGATATAACAAAAATGGCTGCCACAAGTTGCTACATGGTGTACGAATTTTAACAGAAAAGTATTCCCTAAGAAAGTAGTGATGTCACGCCCGCTAACGAACCGTAATGGTTGAGTTTGTGTAGTTCAACGTCTAAAATAATAGGCTAGTCAGTGGCATTAGCTTAACGCTTATTCGTTGGTGGAGGTGATATCACTTCTTTCTAATGGAAACACTTTTCTTTTTGGATTGGTAAACCACATAGCAACTTGGTGGTAGCCATTTTTGTTCGTTATCACTAAATTTTATTGGCTGAAACTTGACGGTTTCTTTCACCCCTGTGAGGCTTGTTTCTGATTTAATTACGGAAGAGGGATAGATCTGCAAGGTAAGTTACAACTTAAGTTGGCCTGTTTGCATTGAAATTTTTAGGAATGCCCCTTGGTCCCCTTTTACCTAATTAAGGCAGTGCTACACGTTTCGTGGTACACTTGCATAAGAGTATAAACCATGCCTACAAAGAACGCAGCTTATTCACAGTGGTTCTACATTCTTGTCTCCCCTCCCCTTCTCCCCTCCCCCTCGGTGGGGGGGGGGGGAGTGGGAGCGTGGTTTTAGAACTCATCAACACTCGTCATATGCTTTATTTTAAAGTTCCTAAAATCTGCACAATTAAAGCTGCACACGCTAGAATTAAAGCTGCATCCGGTGGAGTTAAAGATTTTCCACTCCATTGTTGCCTTTTAAGTTTAGCTGCCCCCTTCACTGGTGTTAAATGACGTACACCCGACGCTTCCCCTTCGAAATTTATGAGAAACACTGCTTTGTTCCCTTGAACACTACCTTGGGGCGACCCGCCAAGTGGAACAGATTGGCGTTGGATTGTCCACGTGAATTTGTCAGTCAATTTTTGACCGCATTAAGCTATCATCGTTACTTCTTGAGTTATGGCCATGTAACGGGTTTCGTGATACACCCTGTATATAACCGAAATCAGCGGTTGACCGACCAAGGTGGTGTGCGGTGAGTGTAGCAGGCAAATTTTGTAATCGGTTTGTTATAATAATTTCAAAATAAGTGTCCATCCACAGAAATACTAACAGTTGATAGCAGAAAGTGGTTTTAAGAGTTGAGAACTGTTTTGGACTAGCATGCAAGTATCTTCAACCTTGGATATAGCAAAATGACAGATGGGAAATCTCTGCAAGATTGGTAACTGACGACCAATTATTTTGCAAGTTAGTGCAATCCTATAAGGAGCTGAAAATTGTTTAAAGCTGTAATAGAGGCCCCCGAACCTAAAGGTGATGCTGCAAGAACCTAGAATGGGAAGAGAAGAATTTAGCATTGTAGACATCACATTATCACCAGAACAAGCATGCCATTTTATTCGGGAAAAGAATGTAAAATCTGCCTGGAATGAGCTAAAACATTCACGGTATTGAGGAAGGTAGAAGGATCGACGCAGCATTAGAACTTAAAAACATAAAAATGGTTACTAACGGATTAGTGGACACATTAACGAGCTAGAAGCATTACAACAGCAGGAATGCCAAAGCAGGAACAAGGATACAAAGGCTCTGCGAGGAGGCCGACAAGGGCGAGGAGGCCGGAAAAAAACCACTACAATGACAAGAAATGTTATATTTGTTGGAAAGCCGGACACCTGGCAAAATAGGGTTGGCATCATCAAGACAAGGGAATGTCCCAGCAGGTAACCAAAGAAACAGAATCAAGGGTGTGGAGGTGGAAAACTTTCGAGTAAGAGTTGATGGACATCGAAGAGAACACATAAGCATCGCTACCACCAGCATTTCTGAGCATGCATTCACATCATTTCATTATGAAATAGATGACGATAACAGCAGAAGTTTGAATTCAGATAGCATGTCAAATGTCACCAAGACAAGATTGGATAGAAGAAGCCAGACTCGTACTAATGGAAACGAACCTAGCAGAAAGTGGCCTCTCGATTGTGTCATTGCTCAAAGGCCATCCAGTGTGAATAAAGAGTTATTCTCCGCAAATATTTCCGAAAAACACGGAAAAGTAGGATTAATACTGAGTACTATATAACATGCAAAGTACGTTATGCAGGTTTAAATGCACGTTTTTTTTGGGTTCCTTAATAATCTAAACAAATTACTCAGAAAATACTATTTGACACGACTGCACCAAGGGGGTACATTAAAAAGAAAACAATGACCTAAAAATTCTTTAAGTTCACATTTTTAAGAAAAAAAATGGAAAGGTCACCATTTTCTGCACCCAAAATTCAATTCAGAGTACGAAAAGCGGAGACTTATTCAAATTTGTTAAACCTTTTTTTCTGTTTATAGTCATGATTGTAAGGTTCTGTTTCAAAAATTTCAAAAAACGGGATCGACTTTTACGGATTTAGAATTGAATTTTAGTCCAAACTTTAAACTACAAGGGCCACCACTTGCATTTTGATGGCCATATGGTAATTTTCTCGTGTGTTTAACTTTAAACACTTGTTTTTATTTTTTGTCCATGTGGTGCAACGTTGACAGGCAGCGATGACAACTCAAAGAATAATTAAGTACAGAATTCTTTCACTCGTCCTGAAAGTTCTATTCGTAACTCTTAATCTTGCACGTACGGTATATAGGGTATTTCATCTCAACGGTGCCAACGAAAGCGGGAGAATATCTCCTAACGGATGTGACATACGTCGTATATGGTTATATGATGGCATGGTAAGGAAGACGGGGACAATACACTGGTGTAACCTGAGATGACCTTGAGCCCATTCTTCAAGGTCATCAAACTACTACCTCCATACGTATTAATAATAGACACAGTTCGAATTGCAAACACGTATAGAGATCGAGAAGTGAAAGACAGTAAAGAAAACAGAATGGACCTCGACCAAAATGTTGAGGAGATAAGGTAAAATTAATTAAGCGGCAGATACACGAGGATGTACCCAAGTTTCACTTAATAATTAAAGAGGTCGTGGCTTGTTTCGTAAAGAAATGATGTTGTGAACTCCTCCGCTTGATGCTAGTGAAGATTACTAGATACCGCTAGATGTTGCTAGATGCTGCTGACTTAGAATCGGTGATAGTGCCACTTTAAATCACGACTGGTTTTGCTCGCAAAGCAGAAAGCTACCACGGAATTAGTGACACTTTGGCCACATAAAGCAATTTGCCTCTTCACCTACTGGCGTGCGCAAGTAATTAACATTAGACAACTGTACTGTATCTAGAACTCCCTAGTATGGTTACCACACAAACATAGCAATCGTATTTCCAATAGTACCGTGGTGTACAAACTACCACGATGAAATGACATTGCGTTTCGAGGTAGTAGATGAGGATGGGAAAGTGTGCAGAATCTGGCAACATCTAACGCTCTCTAACTAGCGCTTGGTAGAATTAAGCGAAGAAAGCACAACGCCATTTCCATTAACGAAGTAAACAAGCCACGACCGCCTTAATTATCGAGTGAAAATTTTGTACGTCCTCGTGCACCAGGGAGCAAGCTGTAAAGGTTAACAGTATCACTGCCGCTAGATGGCGCCATAGTGTTTTCGTACGATTTTCAATCGGTGATACTGTATTGCGTTCGTTTTTCAATCTGTGATACTGCCACTTTCAACAGAACAAAGGAATCATCTTTATGCCACCTGGCAAGGTATAGCACCACCTTCTGCGCCATTTATTGCAATCAGAAGTTTATGAAGCAAAAAATATTTAAACAATAAACCTGTTAAATTAATTATAGTAAAAGTGGATTTGTTTTAAATGAACGATTGTCCAACCAAGTAGCCGAAGTCTACATTAATTTCTCATGTCGACTAAAGTTTTATCATAGGCAATATCCAGAGTGCAAGGGTAGTTATCGATAATGTTTTTGAGCATGAAAGTTTTTGGGTAGTGAGTGCTTGTGTTGGCTATTTATGAAGATCCATAGTCACAAAGTGATGAGGGAGCCTATTGCCAACTCAAGCACGAACGAGTTTAAAGGAGCAAAAACTTTCGAGTGCTCCAAAAAATTGATAACTACATGCTGCAGGAGGGGTATTTAATCAGAGTATCTCGCGAGAATTACTTTATCAGTTTATTAACTCAATTACAAAAACGTATAGGCTCATGTAAGAATTTCTGCATTTTGTATTAATGTTGTTGTACGTTTATTGTTTTTTAGATAGTCTATTAGTTGTGGCTTACGTAAAATAGCCTTTCACTTTTGGAGTTTCAGTTTCGTTTTTTTTTTAATGCGCTTCAGTATACAGACGTTCGCAGGTTGTATCTCCGTAGAAACGATCACTGAACGTCATTAAAATCTGTAATTTACGTGTTAGTAAAATTATACTAAATACTTATGTAGCAGTTAAATTAGCTACAAGTTTTTACATCCGTATTCGTTATTTATTTGTACTTATCTAATCACGAAACGCCTTGCCGCTGCACGGTTGGAAGCCAAGCCATCCAGTTAAAAAGTTTTTACTCCCGTATTCGTTACTTATTTGTATTTATCCAATCGCGAAACGCTTTGCCGCTGCACTGTTCGAAGCCAAACCAATCACCGTCTAAGCTTATCTGTTGCTCGCAGTCTTGGTTGCTATGAAAACGAAAACAGTCTACCTACTAAAAGGGTTAAAATAACTTACCAGTGACAATTCTTACACTGTATAGCTCCTGTGAAGTGTATTTATTATGGTGTAATGCATTACCGACAGCCGCAATAAACGAATAAGGGTTAACGATAAATTCTGTCGCCATCTTTCGAATTACTGCACTCGCTAGTTAGCAGCAGTCCGAACCAGAAGTATTTTTGGAAATCGACGTCCCATGGAACACTAACCAAACGTAACCTAACTTACACCGATCTCACTTAGTTTATCTTCTCGTTCTTTAATAAGGAATGAATTAAGCCTTTTTAGCACGTTTAAGTATGCGACCCTGGGTTAGTGTGTTGCCAACTATTTTTGATTATCGCTTATTGCACAAGAGCGCTTTTCACTTTAATCACCTGCTAGGTTGGTCACAGCGCCTATAGGAATAATTGGGCTGTGATCGGCTGATGCGCCAAAAATTCAGCTAAGAAAAAACGAGGGAGATACTCCAGTTAGTCGTACAGATCAGCGGGGGCATCGCACCTACGCCAACCTTTAAGTTAAGCAAGAACACTATAGCCTATAGTTGTCAGCCATTGGTCGGTCGATGAGTGACGTCAGTCAGATGACGAAAACTCCACGAGTTTGCTACGAATGACAATTTTTGACTCTTAGTGGAGGTCCCCCTGACGGATTCAACCCATTTTCGAACTTTCACCGCCGTAATTCTAATCGCACTCTCTCCAATTCATTTGCGCCCTTAAATAGCAAAACTCCCCTCTCAAGGAGTGTGTATAATAGTTATAATGAAAGGAGCTTTTAAAATATCATCCTTCCCACACTGTTTGGGTGCTTACGATTAGTGTCCTTAATAGATTGGACGACGTTGTGAAATACAGTTCGGGAATTAACGATTTAATGCTTCTAGTGACATTAAGTGTGTGGACACAGCAGTGACACGACGTAGTAGGTGGAGCCAGTTACTGGGTTAGCTGCAAGGTGCACTGGTGGGGGAAAAGAGCGTCTTACTGAATGAAGCCAATGCGTCTGACTGGATTTCTTAGGCCTAAAACGCGCCATTTTTGTCGATTTGTTGGCAGTTAATGACATTTTTCAGCAAGTGGAATCTTTATTTTCCAATTACAACCTAAGCAGCATAAGGGATTGGAGAGAAAACGGTTTTTTAAGCCTACGAAATCCACTCTCAAAGCACTGGCTTGACTAGAAGTGCCGTTGTTTAACCCACCATTTCAATCTAGTGCCCCTTGCAGGTATCTCTCTTGTAGCCATATGATGTCACTTGACGCTGCTCTATTGGCTACGAGATACCATCTGGAGGGTATAGCTACAAGGGCCACTAGATTAAAGTGTAAGGGTAAACAACGGCACGTCTAGTCAAGACAATGCTTTGAGAGCAGATTTCTTAGGCCCGTATTCCGAACGCTGACTCAGTACTTGGCCCCAAGTACGACTCCACTGAGCACGGATTGAAGTCACGTACGGATTTCATATTCCAAACGACGACTTGTACTTGACTTGAGCAAGAGATCTCAAGTCATGCTCAGCCGAGCACGAGTTACACTATACCATTCCTAGGGCCGTAGGTGTAGCCCCAGCAAAGGCGGGGGGGGGGGGGGGGGGGGGGGCG
>JAHWFP010049858.1:49636-63575 GCA_023313725.1 Lithobius niger | reverse complement strand
ACGCTCAGAAATTAATGCCGACAGATGTCACTTTTCGATTTCGACTCACAGCCGATTGAGATAGCTGTAGTGGCTGAGGAGCTCAAGCGTCTGACGGCCTTAGCTGGCCGGCAGTGTAGTGACCAGCTAAGGCCGTCAGACGCTTGAGCTCACAGTCAATACAGCTATCTCAATCGGCTGCGAGTCGAAATCGAAAAGTGACATCTGTCGGCATTAATTTCTACGCGTTCCAGCAAAACAATGGCGACCTCCGTGTCGTGTTTTGGTGAGGCAGTAATTAAATTGTTATATCGGACGTAAGTAACGTATTCTTACCGCAATTCTTGTGTTTAGTTATTGTGTAAGTGATCCAAAAGTCGAACTTGCACGTCAAAATGGATGTAATTGTCCTGTAATTAATGGTTGCTCGTTCTGTGCCATTTTTTTTATTTTTATATATGGCTTTATTTGCTACTTTCAGCTGCATATACGGTAATTTACGAAGCTAAAAAACTTTTTTTAGTGGGATACCATTACAATTAAGTGATCCTCAAATACTGGTTATCCGACAGGTTTCAGAAATGGTAATCGCCGATTAGTAGCCTACCACACCAATTTGAAAAAAAATAATTAAAAGGACATACCATTCCACTATATTCGAGCATCCTGTGCTAATAACTTTGCAACATTTACGTAGGTCAGAGTGAATGAGCAACGAGTCTAAAGTCACAAAACTGAGCCGTACAGGAATGCTAACTGGTAAAAATGTACCTTTAAATACAAAAAAAATGATGCGGGTGCTTGGCGTTGTTTATCTAGACGCGACACCCACTAGAAAAGAATCCCACTTGCTTTGCGAATTTCGCGTTTACATTGTTATACAGGGTGATCAGTTAAGTTGTGACCCAGATTGATAGCTAAAGTACTACTGAACGATATGTTGCTAGACTCGGGTGATGTGACGAGGCCAAGTGGGGCCACTGATTGGACAAAAAAATGGATGACCTTGCCACATGTTATCATAGGTAATATCCCGAGTGCAAGGGTAGTTATCGATAATTGTTTGGAGCACGAAAGTTTTTGCTCCCATTAAACTCGTCGAGTGCTTGTGTTGGCTAATTATTAAGATCTCGAGTCACGAAGTAACGAGGGAGCTTATTGCCAACTCAAGCACGAACGAGTTTAAAGGGAGTAAAAACTTGAGTGCTCCAAAAAGATCGATAACTGCACACAGCAGGAGGGGTATTTAATCAGTATTTCGCGAGAGTTATTTTTTTATCAGTTTATTATTAAATCAATTACAAACATTTATGGGCGTATGTAAGAATTTCTGCATTTCATATTAATGTTGTTGTATTTTTATTAATTTTTTAGCGAGTCTATTAGTTGAGGATTCCGTGAAATAGCGGCTCCGTCACTTTCAGAGCTTCAGTACACAGATGTTAGTAAGTTGCATCTCCGTAGAAACGATCACAGAATGCCACTGAAAATCTTTAACTTACGTATTAGTAAACTTATCCTAAATGTTTACGTGGCAGTTAAACTATCTATACGTTTTTACATCCATATTCGTTATTTATTATTATGTATTTATCTAATCACAAATCTGTTTGCCGCTGCACTGTCGGAAACCCGCCGTCTAAGCAGCGTCCAGTTATAGTCCAGTCAGTCTGTTGCTCGCTGTCTTGGTTGCTATGGAAACGAACACGGCCTCGCTATTAAAAATGCTTAAAATAAGTTCGAGTGAAGAGTGAAGATAAGTTCGAGTGAAGAGTGAAGATAAGTTCGAGTGAAGAGTGAAGATAAGTTCGAGTGAAGATGCCGTGCGGCCATGCAGCTACATTGTATAGCGCCTGTGAAGCATATTTATTATCGTGCAATGAAGTACCTACAGCTGCAATAAACGAATCTGGCGTAAAGACCAATTCTATCGCCATGTTAAAAAAAAATTCTTCTCTATGACGGTCTCATTAGTTAGCACCAGTCAGAAGCAGAAGTCGTTGTAGCAATCGATGTCCCATCGAAAACAAAACAAATGCATCCCAACCTAAAAACTATTTCACGTACTTAATTTAGCTTATTCTTTGCTAAGCCATTAATTAAGCCTTTTTAGCACGTTTAATTATGCGATTCCGGTTTTGTGTGGTGCCAACTAGTTGATTATTGAGTTTGCACTAGTGCAGCTTACCGATAAGCACCCTCTTGGTAGAGCCTTCAGTGTTGACCAGAATAGGCGGGCTGTGATTGGCTGATCCGTCAAAAATATGCTTTTCCTATTGGTTAACAAAAACCAAGGGAGATACTCAAGGTTATTCAACTGCTAACTTCGTAAGTATGCATCACACACCACGAGTATAAATTAGGAATACGTAGGGAACAGACAAAGACAAGACAAATCGTACCAGGTTTGCAGGATCTATGGCGTACGTAAAATGGTTAATTCCGACCCCCGAATGGTGCATGGAAGAGTCGCCTTCCTACGCACAATCGTGTAAGGAAGCAACGCACTACCGTTAGTCGACTTCCCTTGAAATGCTGCCGTTGTTTGGGATGGAAAATTTTATTCGGTGGGGGGGGGGGGGAGGGGGCAACAGCAATACCATTATTTTAGTTATCCCCTCCCTCCCAATTGAGAGGCTAGGACTGCCATTGATGAGAAGTGAACTAAATGTAATTTGTTTCCATTTTTCATTGGTCATAAAGAATAAAAATTGCAACATTTGTGGTAGGTAGGGAAAACGTGTTTCTACATGAAACACCGCAAGCAGTTGTGAAATGTGAAACGAACAAACATGGAAACCCAAAGATAATGAATCTGTGGTAATAAATACGTATTACGAACACAAATAAAGGAAAGAAAATCCAAAGGAGAATGACTGCAGAAATAACACTTTAAGAACAAAATAATCTTGGGAGAAAATGTACGTTTTGACGTCTTTCTCCCACAAGGTTATTTTCATAAGTCTAAGGGCACGTTTACGCAGCCACTCGCTGTTGCATTCTCGCTGCTAGAAGCTTGAAATCACCTCAAATTCCAACATGGCGACGGTTTTATGTCTGCTGCCTCGCAACGTAAACAGCAAATAACGTGAGTTCAGAAGCGTTTGGGAAAATTGTTTCGTCATGAGGAATTCTTTATATTATTGGCACGGATTATACGACTGCAAGTATTTACTCAAACGATGTCGGATTTAGTTATTCCATTTAACGTTGTTACCATGGCAATGTCACCATTTAACGTTGTTACCATGGCAATGTCACCTCTGCCATCGCGATTGAGTTCTAGCTGCGAGAATGCAAAGGCGAGTCCCTGCGTAAATGCGCCCTAACAAGGTCTTAGCTTTAGCTATTGAAGCAGCTTCCAGTTACTCAACCTCACGTTTGCAGTCCTACTCAACTTCTAAGCTGGGGATTTCACAACCGATGACGGCATACCAGCATTTCAAAGGCGGTCGACTAGCGGTAGCGCGTTGCTTCCTTGCACGACTGTGCGTTGGAAGGCGATGCTTCCCTGCACGACGAAGTGTTTGAATGGAATGACATTCAGGGGTCGAAAGTAGCTATTTTATGTACTTCGTAGGTCCTGCGTATCTGGTTCGATTTTTTTAAATTTTTTTTGGCATTGGTAATGTCTCTTTGTTCCCAACATATTCCTATGCATATTCCTATGCATATTTAAGAAGTTAGCAGTTGAACGACCTTATGGCAAGGTCATCCATTTCTTGTCCAATCAATAGCCCTTCTTGGCCTCGTCACCTCACCCGGTCACCCTGTATGCTCGCGATAGGATTGCTCCCTGGTAGCGACGCAAATCCCATTTAGAACATTTTAGTTTTTTTTATTTAAACGAGTGAAAGATTTTCATTTTCAGTTTCGCACTTTTTTTTTTTAACTGCTGCACTGAAATACTGTAGCCTAATACAGTAATATTCAAAACAAAGCTCTATGGAGTATCAATGTTGCCATTTTTTTAATTTAAATAAACGGTGGTGAGAAACTGCTTCCGCCCGTTTGCCATAATCCCGTTTGCCATAATCTCGGAAGACCTGAATATCTTAGCCCAGTAGCCATAATCCCGTTTGTCATACATGTCCGTTTGCCATAAATCCGATATCAAGTCTCATTTCAAATGGAACTCTGAAAGAATGTACTTAATATTCAAAACTACGTATGGATTATTTACTCCTGGTGCCTAGTTTCTGCGGTATCTGTTGACAAAACTCGTTACCGTCTGTCATTAAAAAAAAATTATGGATAATTAATGAGTAAACGTACTTACTTCATGTGGGCAAAAAATAAAAAAAACCCGTTTCCATACCAAAGTTTAATCACGGTAATCTTTTTTGGCTGGGGGAGCGGGCAGATTGAGAGAATGGGCTTGCCCGCAACGGAAAATTGTGTCCTCCCTCCCTAAAAAGATGCTAAAAAAACTACGTAGTGCAGAGTTTCTGGGCATCTGTTGACAAAACTCGTAACTGTCATTAAAAAAAATTATGGATAATTAACGAACGTATTACGTCATGTGGGCAAAAAACCCGTACCAAAGTTTAATCACAGTAATCTTTTTTTTTTTTTTGGCTAGGAGAGGAGGCAGATTGAGAGTATGGGCTTGCCCGAAAAGGAAAATTTTGCTCCCCCCCCCCCTTAAAAAAAAGCTAAAGTTAAACTTTCACAACATAGGTAGCCTACCACTTTTCTGGATCCAAAATCCAATATTGGGATCCGAAAATGTTGGTTCTATGCTTGGAAATGCTTGAAAATTCGAAAAATTGTCAATTTCGTTCAGTGCATAATGTTGCTCCATGTATAAGTAGAAGTTTCATGTGTGGTATTATGACTACACTATTTTTATTGTTTTTAGACGGTTAGAAAATATTTCAAATTAACATCGAAATTTTTTTTAAAGTTTTAATATGTCCAAGTAACGTAGCTCCGCATTTTAATTGGAATTTCAAACAGTAACTACTTTTGTCAACAGATGGAACAGAAACTCGGCACCAGGAGTGAACAATCATGCGCAGTTTTGGACGGCTACGAACATTCTTGGAATTGGGGTCGTCAAATCCGTGGGTATAGCAAACTGGATTATGGCAAACAGGAAATTATGGCAAACGTGAAATCCAGCAGAAGAGGGGAAGAGTATAATTTCGAGCAAACCGGAAAATGCAGAAGAGCTGGGGCGATTGCCATAAAATTGGTCGTCAAACAGGATTATGGCAAACGCACCGTAGCCAGATAAACAGTCTATAGCTATTTCGCAGAATTTTAATCAGTGTCCCAATTTTTGGCAAAACGGGAATTCCAGTTTCGCCGTTTCGCTGAATAATTTTTTGTCCAAATTACGTGCTTCGCTCACGCTGCCACGCTCGCTGCGGCTAAACATATAACATCAGAAACCGCAACTAATCACAAATTCTTTTTTATTATGAATGATCTTTTAACTGCTCCAATTTCAAATATTAAGAATATTTTGATTTGGCGAAAGTTCCCCTATCGCCGAATTTAATCGGAGCTTAATTTTCGGCGAAACGTGCCAGAAAGAAATGTAACAACATCATACGAAAGCATTCTCAAAAGTTCTGGTATTGTGTATACCAGAGCAATAAAAAGTTCAGTAACCAAGCATATTTAGTTTGGCTTATTCCCCTTCCCATGAAATAAAAAAAACCAGCAAAACATATGAAACATGACAAATTTATAATGTAAGGCGTTCAGGAAAAAAAACGTTAGTTAGGTAAAAATGATACGTTAAAAAAATTCAGGATTTCAAGCCTTTCTTCTAAATTCCATTTCACTGTAATTCCTTGTATACTGACAGGTTCCTAAGAACTGAGCATATCGTTTATGTACAGTCAGAATACAGAATTTTTTCTGGCACAAATTATAAGATACGTAAAATTTGTGACTATACCTCCCCACGTTACGTTTTAGATAATTATCCCATTTTGACGATTTTCCAGTTAGAATTTCGTCCGATGCCCCCAGCTTGTTTATTCAAAATTGTCTGAACGTTGATTGGTTGCTTATAAATTCCTCAAAAAAAGCAAATTTTTGAGCCAGGATAGGCAGTCGTCTTTGATAGAGGAAGCGCAAAAACAGGACACTAAAAAAAAGGAAAAACAATTTACCCGAGAACTTTTCTTAGTTTTAAATACCAACGATGATGCAAACAAAATTACAGGTTAACATGACGAAATGCGATGGGACTAGTATTGCTATGCCAAATTGCGGAAATACACCGTATATCTAAATTATTACGTAAATTTAAATTACTTCGAAAATCTAAAATCGAAAATTACTTCGGAGAATCGTTTTGCGAATGAAAAAAAAATTCTCAAACCGAAATGCCACTCGCGTTTTTATAAAATCTATAATTGGTGCGTTTGTGCTAAAACCCACAAATTCTCGATTTCCTAGAAACCCTCGTGTTAATTCTTTAAGCGATTTTCACTCTAATCCTCTACAAGGTTACCTGTTTTAGGGTACACTCAAAAACTTGTGTAGCTAACAGACCAAATATTGATTATCAATGTTCAGGAAGGACGGAAGGGGAAAGAAGGGCACCTCTACACGCTGATTATATGAACCCATAAAACTAATTTGACCTTAATTTAGGCCAAAAATAATTAACGTAAAGCTGAAGAGCTACGAGCAAAAGTCCAGAAATAAATTGAAGGATACGATTAAAGGACAAAAAACAACTTACGATGGTGTTTCCTTCCACAGAACATCTGCCACTTGGGCCTTCAAAAAGCTGTATAGCTTACTGACCGACACCTACTATATTACAAGGACAATACAGTAATAGAAAGAAAAAACTGTAGCTAAAGTGCTACAGAGAATAAACGCAGTAGTAGTTCGGGTAAGGTTAGGTTAGGTCAGTTGCTTTCGTTCATGCTACTTAGTCGATTATGGCATCATATCGCGCTATCGTGGCGGCTGGTGCGTCGAGTTCGTAGGTTGACCACCCACGTGAAAACATTAAATATGGCTAAATAATTATATCCACCAAGGAGAACCAAGAACGAATGAATCGTTAAATGTTAACGTCCATGGTTACGTCTAGGTAATAAATGCTACTAAAAAATGTTTTCTTATATAGGTCTGATTGCAAAAACAAACGGTAATTATCTAGATTAGGGGCACCACGCCAAATCACTTAACTTTTGTGCTAACCGACGCTACTCTTCATCCTAACACCATATCGCATCATAAAACCCGGGGAAAAAGGGTGTAAGGTTGTAAAAAAAAATTTCAAAAGACGGAAAATGCTAGTCACATACGTGTTAAAGCAGCGGCGGCGACAGCCATATTGGGAGGGAAGAAGGGTAGCCAGGGTAGACGGAAAATTTCAAAAGACGGAGGGTTGTAGGGTGTAATTTTTGGCTGCCACCGCCGTAGCTTTAGCGTGTCTGTAACTAGCATTTTACGTCTTTAAAATAATTTTTTGAGAAGTTTATAGACGTTTCCCCCGGATTTTATGATGCGAAATGGTGTTAGGATGAAGAGTAGCGTCGGCTAGTACAAAAATTAAGTGATTTGGCGTGGTGCCCCTAATCTAGATAATTACCAAATGATTGTTTTAGCAATTAATGTAAAACCCACCTAGTCCTTTAGGCAACTTATAATTACCCGTGTTTAACTTATATAAACTATAATTAGTTTGGACAAAAAATTCTGCATTCTAAGAGAAACGATTTATCTTAAAATTTAGCATCATATCGCCGCCATTTTGTTTGCTTCTGTAAACATTTACACTTTTTTTGGCGTTTGCACATAACACATCCGTTAATAACACATCCGCTATTTATCATCAGTGATGTTAAAAACAAACATAAAGGTGAATTTGCAGGCCGTGTAGGACTGTTATAAGACTGACATCAATAGTTAACTACAGGACATTTAAGTTTAACTGATCAATTTCGTTCAATTTTCATCAATACACTTAAAAAAAAGACAAAACGCTTACCTTTCACAGAATATTTCTAAAATGATTGAACACTCGGATGGGTTTCTGGAGCTCTAGCGATAACCTTTTCTTGGCTTCAGAGCGGCATTCTACATGGAAGCCAAAACACGCGAAGAATAAATTAGAGTTAGAGAAGAAGCACAGTTAACAATTGCCTCCAGCAAGTTTTACGCATTATACTCATACTTGATTGTTACAAAACTTGAGTCGGTATAAATTTGCTACCGCTAGCAACGCTGGGGGGAGGGGGGGGGGGCATTGTTGTAAGTGTTGGTTAAATTTTCTTCTTCTCTAACTTCTTTTTTATTCAGTTTCAGAATTAACTGAATCTGAACAAAAAATGGCTTCGCCGTTTAGAAAAATGCATTTGAACTCGTATGCCCATACTCACAGCTGTGAAGGTACACGAACGCAACGAACTATAATTTGAACTCCAATTCCAGGGAACAATGACTGTTTTTGCTCAGTGGTTATGTTAGAAAGTAAACACAGTTTGTGTTTGAAATGTTTAATATTTGCGTGCATGTGTATGTTTGTGTGCACTTAAATTGCGTGTTATACAGGCTTTTGTAAATGTTTGTTGTTTTATATTTTAAGTATGTTTCCTGTGAGTAGCTGTATGTTTATTTTGTGTGCATTTATAATTTGTGAAACAAGCATACTCCTAATTAAGGCAGTTTTTATTGCCTGTGTTTATGTTTTTTCATCTTTTGTAGGTGTTTTGCTGTTTATGGCGTCTGTTTGTATGTGTTTTAGATCTTTGTTCTGTTTCATGTGCGTGTGTATGTTGTATTTTCTGTGCGTATTTTATTTGTGTTAGTATCCAACCGTTTTGTTTGTTTGATTAGTGATGTACATGAATGCGTGTGCATGGACAATCCTTGTTCCCTGGAATTGGAGTTCAAATTATAGTTCGTTTCGTTCCAGTGAACTCTAATCCGGTTTTATTCGTGTACCTTCCCAGCTATGAGTATGGGGATACGAGCTCTAATGCTTTTTTCTAAACGCCCTTTTTAGTCTTCTGTACAGCCGTACCGGCTGAGAAGACTATTGCAACGACTTTGTCCGTCCGTCCGTCCGTCGCTTTTTTTTTTAACTTCGCAACGGTACCAGACATTGACGACCATTGTTTACAACGTTAGATTAAGCGTGAGAAGTTAGTTAAATAACATGGCAAATTAAAACATCGATACTTCCTCATAGCTAATAGACTTCTTAGACGTAACTAAATGAAATAATAACATGTAATCATCGAATTAAAATCCTAAATTAAAATCCTTAATAAAAACAAATGGATTTTAGCTTCGTTTAAAATAGTCTCGTCGCATTGTTGCATGAATGAATAGGCTTGCCGTCGAACAAAATTCTCCATTAGGCCTATCTGCTACTTACGAAATTAAAACTGCATTTTTAAAATTAGGCCTAAAATCATGTTACCATGGCAACGTCAAGTTGCTACGAGTCGCTGTTGGCTTCATCAACAGCGTCTCTCTCGTCACTTCCCTACTACTACTGATCTATATAGGCTATGCTGTGCGTTACGTTGTAACACTGTAACTGTGTGCCTGAAGGTGCACCGTGTTGCAAAAATGAATAGGCTTATCCGTTAGCTGCTACTTACTATAATAGAGATAGCTGTTGTAGTGAATGAGAGGTGTGCGCCTCAACATTGGAAGTGAAGGAACTGTACAGAAGACCGGTGGGACTAGGCAGTCGCTGTAGCTGCTTGTTATTGTAATTGCTACGGTTTGGTGTATCATGTGTACGGTATATCTTCTGTCCATCCAATTTTGTTTGCGAAAAAACGGAACATTAGAAATGCATATTGCTGCTCTGGTTCAGCCCAAGCTTAAGCCCATGTTTGTTATTTGATAGCAACACACTAGCGTGTGTCTAGAGTTAGCATGTATCAGCTGATGGGTACTTGTTTCTTCATAGTTGCAAGCAGATCTATACACACGCTAGTGTGTCGCGCCAAGTTAGGCAACAAACATCACATCAACTAGTTGTGCCCGTGCACATGCTGCGCGCCCCCCCCCCCCCCCCCCGCTTCCCTCCAGGTGTTGGGCCTCTGGTTTTAAATTTATCAAACCGAAGACCGAACATGTGAATGGCTCCCACATATGCCTTCTCCCCCACAATTACTTTAACGCCCAATCTCCACACTCCTGCCCCCTCCCCCCATACACGCTTACCTGCCTCCCCCTCCCCGAAAACGTCACCCCATGACATTCTTCCTTTGGTGCAGCCCCGGAAAACTCGCTGGCGTGTGTTTGACTGAAGGCTAAAAAAAACCGTATCACTGAGAAATCCAGCATTCAGTAAGCTCGTAATCCCATGTCCAGCATTCAGTAAGCAAGTTAATCCTTTGAAACAATTCACTTCGGTAGCGCGCGTTGCCCGCCACACACACTTGCCCTGGCACCCTTTCCGCTCCCCCCGAAAACGCCGCCCCGTGACATTTCCCCTTTGGTGCAGCGCCGGAAAAGTCGCATGCGTATGTTTGACTGAAGGCTAAAAAAAAAAAAAGCCCTGAGAAATCCAGCATTCAGTAAGCAAGTAACACTATGTTTAAGTTAATCCTTTGAAACAGTTCACCTCGGTACCGTGCATGGCGACATTGTTGCAAGCAACGATTGTTGCCGCCCACTTAAAAACAAGTCAACTCCTTTCTGGAAGTGAACATTTAGAAAATAAATTTGCCTTTCCATCGTATCAGGCTGCCAATTTCGAGGGCCCTTTCGGGCCTCGAAATTAAGAACCAATCGTAGTTTGGTTTAAAGTTTTCTGGGTTAGTAGACACGGGTTGTTTTTTTTGTTTTTTTTTTAGCTCAAACGCCGACAATGGCACAGTCCACGCGACTAAAACTTTGTTGGCCGCTTTGGTACCAAAACAATACCAAAAAACGAACCCAAAAACGGTGCGGCAGGTCTGGTAAGTGGCGCCATCTCTTCGAAGATTTTGGAAAAAGTGTTATAACCCGAACTTGTAGTCCAAAGCCGTCAATAGATGGCGACATGGCAGGTTTGGTAAGTGGCGCCATCTGTTTGAAAACGTTGGAAAAGTGTCTAAACCCGAATTTGAAGGCGAATCCCGTCAACAGATGGCACTACAGGATGGGGTACTTGATTGTACGACGGAATGGCGTGGCCGGTGACTTGGCCGCCTGCTCCGTATTATATATGTAGATTCAATTATCGAAGTTGTAAACCATTGTAGCGCGACGCCATAGCGTCGGTTTGCTTAGAGCCTTTACAGCTTTTATGTATTAGTGTACTAGTGATGTAGGTGTTTTAGTAACAGTGTGTGTAGTTGTACTGGGGCTGGTAGTCAATGTTGGCTAGAGCTCCGTAATAAATCAAATCAAATCAAATCGCGTCAGTGTCTTATATCTTAAAGCATAGTTGGGCACATTTCAGGTACTTGGGGAAATATAATAATGCGGTACAAAAGCTTAAATTGTGTTGAAATCGAGAGCAATGAATGACCCACCTTAAAAAAAATAACTCGTGTAGGAGTGCCAGCTAAGCTGCTTTCAATGCAAAATCTGATCCTCAATATCGTTGCAAATGTGTTACTACTAGCAGGAGCCTATAGACTCCTGCTACTAGTTACTAGCTAATTCTGGCTAGCTAGTCCGCTCATCCCCATGTTAAATCCTATAGTGTGATTATTCATCGATACCGAGATAACGAGAAGGCTTCCAGCGATGAAATTGGACGAATAGGTGCAGGACAACACGACCTGCGTTTTTATGGTTTGGAGCCTGAGGGTGTAAGGGGGATGGTGTGGGAGGGCGCGCAAGTACGAAAGTATTGTTATAACCATTGTTCGTATTGTCGGCATCGTCTCTCATTGGACGGCCAAAGTTCGGACAATGACAACGTGTATACCGACGTACGTGCATAGACACACACTAGTGCATCACGATAAATCTAAACAACGTTGCCAAAGAAATTGTATTCACGTCCAATTCACGAAAAATAAACAGACTGTAAAAACAGGACTAAATAAACAAAGCCCAAAACTGGTAAAGAGGCCACAAAGTTGAGAGTGGTTCGGCACTTCAAAGGAGTGACATCAACACACCAAAACTAACTGAATAAAACAAATCACGATAAAATTAAAACCAAACCAAAAACCTATAAAGAAATGACCAAGTTGAGAATGGTTCGGCCTCTAGGCCAAAGGTAGTAGCAAAGTGTTGAAAACCAATTTCTTGTTGACGTGGCACTTTATTAGACATCTGCACGGTAGTGGAGTTGAGCCTAAAATACAATTAAAAAAAAAAGGAGTGATGTCATATCAAAAACCAAAACTGGTAAAAGGAGCCGCCTGGTTCCGAATGGTTAGGCCTTTCAAAGGAGTGATATCAACACAACACACCAAAACATTCGCCAACTTAATCGTACCGAATAATAATTTGGACGTTAAATGAAAACGTGAACATTGCTACCGAAAGTAGCAATGTTCTAGTTTTCATTTAACCTTCGAACTATTAAGCGGTGCGATTAACTTGGCGAATGTTTTGGTGTGTTGATATAACTCCTTTGAAAGGCCGAAACATTCGGAACTTGGCGGCTCCTTTTACCAGTTTTGGTTTTTGATATGATATGCAGTATTACGGCAAACAATCGCGGAAACAATTCAACTAGCTTCCCGAAGCCTGCATCGAAGAAGTAAATAGCCTAACTAATTCAGTCATGTCGGCCACCCAATTTTGAAGCCTTACGGCCTCAAAATTTAAGACTTTGTACCCTACGCATAATATAAAGCAAAATTTGAAAATCTACGACCCGTTTTTACTACTCGGAATCGGCTCGGTGAGTATTCAGAATTACTCGGACTCGTCTCGGACCCGGTTCTTTGTTACCCGGTCGATCCCTATTTAAAACTGAAAGATTTAAGCGAAAACCAAGACCATTTCATTTTGGTTCTCGACAACAACAACAAATGCGTTTATTGAGGCTTTGAAATTAAAATTAAGGCTACGCTTAGATAATACTTTATTGGGGTCTTGGCCCTCGGCCATGCGCCCGCCCTAAAAATAATCACAAACATAGCAAATCCAGTTTATACAACAATAACATTCTTAGTTTAGTTTTAGTTTAGCTTACTTGATTACGAGCTTATGCGGTCCTTTACACCATGCGCTCACGCCTAACCTACTTAATTGCTACTTACTTACTAACACGAGAAAATCATTGGGTACCGAACATGCACAGAAGATTAGTACAATGAGGCTTTGTTTCTTGTTTCTTTAATAAGAGTCTAAAAGGCCTCAAAGCCGTACACTCTTTACTATGTTAAACCTAAACCTAAACCTAACTTAACCTAATCATACACCACCACAACCACGACAATGTTACTTTCCCCGTGCCCGAGCATCGTTGGATCGCAGATACTCATCAAGACACACGCTAGTGTGTCGCCCGCCAAGACAAAACGATAACATCCAGATAAAATATATATATGAGCATGGCGACCACTAGACACGTTGTGTCTTTACAGCAAAGATAGTTTGACTGTTTTCAGCCATCTCAAGGATAAATAACTATGCGACAGAGAAGGCTGAAACGTGTTTGAAGACTTTGGTCGCCTGACAAGATAAAAATCACTGTTAGACACATAGCTTAACGTTTTCTTGTTGAAAAAACGACGTGAATAACGTTGATATTTGCCTAATTACTAGTTACTGGCTACTGGCTACTAGTAACTGGCTAACGCTATTTTTGTTTCACAAAAATTAATTCTTCCATGCCGTGAATAAAGCTGGTTCTCAGCTTATTTTACAAGTATTGATCTGTAGAAGTATCCTTTTCATATGAACCTTTCTAATTGGTCAAGTGGTTCAGGGGTTAGGGAGCTCCACGCGTCCAAATTGATTGTTTTACATTGTTTTAAACATTGTTATTATGCAACAATGCCAAACTGAACAGAATTGTTGCGCTATGGCGTCTAGCAATGAGCAAGAAAACGTTATGGTAAGA